>JAODAI010179411.1:0-10753 GCA_027575025.1 Scotoplanes globosa | reverse complement strand
TTTTTAAAATAAGTTGAAGATATAATTGAATGAATTTATATTCACACCGTTTGACAGAAGCTACCTCCCGTCGCTCATATATAAGCAAGATGCACAATATTTCAAACGCGAATGTGTGCACTACAAATCATGGTTGATGTAATTCAAAAGAGGAAAACAAACATTATATATTCTTTCACAAACATAAGAACGTTCAACGGATCATGATGTTTGTAATTTCCGCGAAGAAAATTGACAGTGCTAATAATCAGCCATTGATATTTTCTAGTAAACTATATCCGGGTAACTACCTCCTGCACAACTACAAAACCGGAAAAGTGCCCCCGGACAACTACCGCTTAGTATCAGGGTTAGGGTGAAAGAAGTCCGGGTTATTGTCCAGGGGGTATTTGTCCGGGGTAGTTGTCCGGGGGACAGTTTCCATAGAAGCGAGTAAACGTATGTATGTGGTTTATTTATAATTACAGTGATCGAATAGAGTAACGTTTATCGAACTTATTTTTTAATTTGTATACAAAATTTTCTGGGATTCAAGCAAATGTTGTATTCTATATTGGCTAATTGCTAATTACATCCTTATTACATAATTTTAAACAATAACTGAATTTAAGACAAAGAATGCGGTTTGTTTGTTAAATATAATTGGAACGCGTGACTACATTGAATTGTTGTTAATCATTATAATGACTAGTTGGTGTCTTTATATGCCTTAAATATCATGATAGTTAGTATGCATATACATATGGACAATATTAAGTTAATTGATGATTTAACAACTATCAATTCCAACAAGATTAATTCGAACGTGGAGCTGTTCTAAGAAAAAGCATTTACTGAGTATTTGTGACACACGAGTTATGCTAAACTATCAAGAACATATGATCTGTTGTTTGTTCATAACCAGCGGAAACCAAAATGATGATAAATAACATGTTACATATATAGGGTACACCAGGTTAAAGGCCCGTTAGGGTAAGATACCTATCCCCATTTTAGAAGATAGGGGTGATATGTTGCCAGCATACATTATGTGATTCAATGCAAACCGTTACTGTAAGATGTTTATCTCATCAAAATATATTGTATTTATGTACTATATCAAAATTAGTTTTCTCAACCTTCTTGTGTAGAAGGTATTCTGTTTGGGGTTACATTTTGTCAACACGATTCATATAATATTTATTTAGCCAAATATGCTTGCCTCTGTATTGTACAATAATATAAAATCAACAACGTTTACAAGAGGAGTATAATGACAATTGGCATATTAATTAAAAGTATATTATTACAAATGATTTACAATTATTTCGCAGTACACTGATTTATTTCTAGAACTCTTTGGAATTTCAACAACGTAACCGAAAATGAAGTATGATATGACTAAGTGAAAAATAATGTAGGTAAAAGCGGAAAATAACAGAGAAATCCGAAAAAGGGTTGATTAACTGCGTATTTTGAAAGTAAGTGAAGATATATTTGACTGAATTTGTATTCAAACCGTTTGGCAGATACTACTGTTCTACGAAAACATCATTTAATGAGTATTTATGACATACGAGTTATGCAAAAGTATCAAGAAAATGTGACCTATTTGCAAATTGTTTGTTTGTAACCAAGGAAAAGCAACATTATAACAAATAACATGTTACATATAGTGTATACCGGGTTAGAGGTTCTTTGGGCAAGAGGCCTGCTAGCCATTTGGGAAGATTGACGTAATATATTGCCAACCTACATTATTTCATTCATAAATACAAGTTCAGCGCATGGGTGTGGGTATTTAGAGGTGTGTCATGACGCAGGTTGGAGAGTGTTAGATATTTTTATTTTTATTTTACCTTCTTCTTATACAAAAATGCAAATTTTGTATAAATCGTAGCTCACCCCACGTAAAAATAAATAAATACAAAAGTTGTATATACACTAGTAGATTATTGTGATATTGGTTGGTTTCAGTTGAAATTTACACGCTACTTTAAAGAACAATTTACGAATTTAAATTCCCCCAAAAAACATCCCGGGATAAGATGCCTATGATTTGCATTGGGGAAAGCTGCCCTATAAACACGAAGCAATAAACTTATTCTAGCTGACATACAGTTAATTCTCGCAAAACGTCATACCGGCACACATACAGCACACATATTGGCATGATTGACTACATAAAGATTATAATTATAATAATATAACACCAATCGTTATTACTGTACCTGGGTTTTACTGAAGGTACCCTTTTCGGCTTTTTTGACAGTTCGGATCCCATTGTATAACAAATGCAATAATTATCTTATTGGAGATGATATGGCGAACTGAAAAGAGAATAAGTGATGATAATTTTAAATATTTACATGATGTAGTACTGGTAGTGTGGCAAGATGAGGAACAATATCAAACAATAATACTTTATTATAATTTTGATGCATTTCTCAAAAAACACAGTTGAAAAGCTAATTAAATCCCCAGCCAACATTGATATATAAGTCCCACGTGGGTCCCACGTGGGCTGTTATATGGGTCATACATGGGCATCCCATATGGGTCCATTGCGCATAATTATGTCCACCGGGAAACCATAGGACCCACATGGGATGTCATGTGTGTCCCATGTTGGTCCTATGTAGGACCTGTATAGTATGGTATATAGGGGTCCTACATGGCTCCTATGAGGGTACACTATATTCGCAACGCATGCGTTATATATGGGTTATGTATGGGTCTTGAATGAACCCTGTATGGCTCATATATGGGACATGTGTGGCATTGCCCATATGGGTCCTATGTGGGAAGTCCATATGGGATATGACATGGCCCGCCTTTTAATTATACATAATCAAGAATATAACATTTAATTACTGTATTTTCTTAATTACTGTGTTGTCAATGTACACTACTCCAGTACTGAGAATCATGCTTCTTGGCAGACTTTAACTACGACATGACATTGTTTTAGTATCATGTGTACATAAGTGTGTATACAACAATTACAAACATCAAATCTTATAAGTTATTTTTTTACAAGCTGATATATGCTAAGATTGGATATTTTTTGTTCGTGTTTTAGAGAAGTCAGTCAAATTAACTAGTGGAACATCAGTATACATTTAAATACATTAATATTAAAAAATAATTTTCACCCAAACTGCATTTATGTGATAATCGTTAGTCTAAAAAGTAAAATATAGGCCACGCCCCCCAAATATCAAAAATGTCTAAAACACCTCATTTTAAAATAATATCTCGTATATTCTAGTCTTATGCTTATTTACTAAGTAAATTTGTTAAAATTAGTTACTATTTTCCTTAAGAAGGTCAATTATTATGATCTTTTTCTTATACATTTTTTTAAAAATAAATCGTAACTCACCCTCCGTAAAAATAAATAAATACAAATGTTGTATATAAACTAGTAGATTATTGTGATATTGGTTGGCTTCAGTTGAACTTTACATGCTACTTTAAAGAACAACTTACGAATTTTAATTTAAAAAAAACATCCCAGGATAACAGGCCTATGATCTGCATTGGGGAAAGAGGCCATTTAAACAAAAAGCAGTAAACCCGTATGTAAGATTGAACACTAATATAGTATGCCTTTCACCCCTTCCATGAGGTAAGAGACGCCCTTTGCAAAAATATAGATTGTTGGATTGCGATGAGACTATCTTGTTTTAAATATCCCTAGTACGTCATTTTAAATATACATCATAAAAAGTTACATTGGTGTAAAAAACATTTTCCTAAATGTTTTATTTGTGTGAGTTATATGATATTTCCCTGACGCCGCTCTACCATACATATGTAATATTATATGATTCTTTTGAACTATGACTATAATTTCGAAATAAATCCCTTCCACTATTTCATATCCATAAAATCGCCTTCGGAAATCAACAGTCATATAGTTAATACATACATCATAGTAAAGCAGTAAGTATTCGAGCCGACATAACAGTTCTCGAAACTCCACATTTGTAACATTAGCCATTCGTCACATATAACCTATTTATTTTCTACAAGCTAAATGCAACATTCTACAAGCAATTAGCTTGCAGAACAATGGGAAGCGTGAAACCTGCCAATTTCAATAATATATTACTGGGGATGATACGGCGAACTGAAATGAGGATAAGTCGTAATATAACATATGTTAGCATAGTACCACATACTAATTATAATACTGGGTGAATACAATGCAATACTAGAACATGTTAATACAAAAATCGTAATTACACTGTTTATGAGTTGTATCTTGTTTCTATGCATCAGATTTGAATGCAAGTTGTGAGTCTGTAACTTGCTGTAATGTGTACATATGAAACGCGTCCCTATTGGCTACGAATATATGGACATATATATTTCAATTAATGTAGACATATATTGGAATACATATGCACATTAATTCGTCGTATATATGCGTATTAATTAACACTTTATGTCCTCTGTGGCCGACCATATACGTCACATAGAGCCTACACGCCAAACTGACGATATTCAGGCTATAGTTATTGGAACCAAAATACTCACCTGGGTTTTACTGCATGCAAATCTCCCAGATCGGATTCCTCCCAACACTTCCACACTTTGGATCCCATGTTATACCAATGTCAGTAATATATTATTGAAGATGCTATAGCGAGCTGAAATGAGGATAAGTCGTAATATAAAATATGTTAACATAGTACTACATAATAATTATAATGCTGAATGCATACCAATACAATAATATAAAATGTTGTTTAAGAGTATGTAAGTTGTGAGTTTCTAACTTCTTGTGGCATAGTGGTTATCACTACATCCTCTTGCAATACTGTGACATAAATTGATCCCCGGTCGGGCATACACATGAGGTGGCCGTGTCTACGGTGTCCACTCTATAGTCCTCCGTCTCAATGGTCCCTATCTCCATAGTTCCCCGTCGTATTAGTCTTCCGTATCGCTGATTGGGCTCGTCTCATTGGTCCCCCTTGTATGATAAAGTGAACTAACATCTCTAATATATATAACATATTATTAATGTCAAAATGAGGCGTATTTTTTATTTCGAAATATAACTAGGAGCACCAAATTCATAGTTGGCCTGTTTGTCAATTATGCTAATTCGAAAGAATATGTACCAACACCAATGCTTTTGTTTCGTATAAGTACACAATGTATATCCATATAAGTGTTATTTATAATACATAGGCCTGATAAATACAATTATATTTATGAGTTTATCGTATTTCTACGCCATCGGATTTGAAAGTAAGTTGTGAGTTTGTAACTTATTGTGGCATAGTGGTTAGCGCGATACCTTCTTGCAATAATGTGACAAAAATTGAACCCGGTCGGGCATTGCATATGAGGTGGTCGTGTCTACGGTGTCCACTCTCTAGTCACCCGTCTCAGTGGTCCCCGTTCCCGTAGTTCCCCGTCTCATTGGACTTATGTACCATTAATCACGCCCGTCTTATTGGTCTCCCGTGTATGATAAAGTGAACTAACATCTCTAAAATATATCAACAATAATTAGTGTCCAAAAAGCATATTTTAGATCTCGAAATATCATTTGGAGCACCAAATTCATAGTTGACCTGTTTGTCAATTATGCTAATTGTACCAATACCAATGCTTTTGTTTCGTATATGTGCACAATTTGTATATATATATAAGTGTTATTTATAATACATAGGCTTGATGAATGTATTCACATACAATATCGTCCAACATCGATCAATATAATATAGGCTGGTTAACGAAAGGTGGTTGGACACACATGTTAAAATACGACGACGAAATAAGAAATCAAATTAATTTCGTATTTCATTTCGTTTTTCATTTCGTTTTTCATTTCGTATTTCATTTCGTATTTCATTTCGTATTTCATTTCATATTTCATTTTGTAATTCATTTCGTATTTCGTTTCGTATTTCATTTCGTATTTCGTATTTCATTTCGTATTTCATTGGAATTAATAAAGACGGTATCACTTTACGACGACGGAATAAAATGACCCGTTTGGCGTTCCATAGTTAACAAGTCATTTTAACCTGAAATGTGTTCTTTGATATTTTGTCATACCACAAAAAATCCACACCCGAATCTACCCTGGGTCAACATTGTTTTCTCACAAATTCAAAATGGCCGGCAACATGCATGGCCGACATAGTCATATATTCAAATAGCCCTAATTATGGAACAAAACACTGTAGAAACAAGTTGCAGGTGTAATTTCTAACTAAAAGTAGGATGACAATTCATATACAGATATCGGTTTATGAAATGAATCAATACCAACTTTGACCTTCAAAATATTAAACATTATGTATATTCCAAATGGAATACCTCTGAATGTCAATATTTCCAGATACAACGAGTTTGCAGAATTGGAGAAAAAATAGTAATTATGTTGAATAACGTTTAGTATAGTATAGTATAATATTGCTAGTCCGAATATTAAATTGAATTACTATAGTACCTCATTTACTCAACCATATACTCAACCACATATGTCAAGCTGAATATGACAATGGAATATATGGCTGAATGTGGAGCTGAATTCAACACAATGAACTGACTCAGATATTTCAGAATAACATTATCAAATGTGTTTCTGCTTCTAGGTATAACATACAACCATATCTGGAAAGCCGTTGGTCATAATAATGGAACATAGTATATTTCACTATTCATTCCTCAAATGATTACTCCTGGAGAATATTTCGCTGGATGCGCATGAAAGGCCCCTTCCATTTTTGGGATAGCGAGATTGACGTCTATCATAACCTGGCACCACCGCGAACCCGACGGGACATACGCGATACAAATAAGCTGTTGAAGGTGTCCCTTGAACGTCGTGGACAATTCAATACAACTTCAGAAAAACTTGTAAGTATCTCAACAGGGTTGGTGGCAGATGACTTGATGAACTCTGATACAGCTCAAAGTTTCGGAGAGAGGATATTAAGATCCATGGTCGGAAAGTATTGGGTAGAATGCAAGTTTTTACAAAAGAATCAGGTGAACTTGACTCTCTCCTCGTCTATCCATGCCAAGAGTGCTTCTGGAGAGCGATTCAAAATTGATTGCCAGCGTCTATGTCAGCGTCTCCTTCCTACCACTTTCAACGGCGACATCGCTATTCTTGAACTCTTCAGATATGAGCTATGCTCGTTCCCGACGTCTCTATTTGACAACTATATGAATGCTTGAGAACTGTAGCTAGGCGGAACGTATTCACGATCTTATAAACGTTGTGCCATTGTGCGTCGTCCCGGCTACCCACGACATTCCTATCGACAATCCTCCCGATATTGTTGATGAGCAAGGATAGCTTTACAAGTTCACATGGCCCTGAAATTTGAACTATGTATGTAGCGACTATTGTCATCATGCTTTAGTTGTGTTTGATGGATATCATGGCTCCAACACAAAGGGCGAAAACCATCGTCCAGAACATACAATGATATTGGTGTTTAACTCGATCTTTGGTAGTTTCGGGATAATAGAACATGGGCTTTCCTGGTCAATGCGAAAAATAACCCAGTCCTATACTTCATCTGACCTCCATTATATTTTCCAGTTGCTGCAAAAGTGAGAATAAACCATTACGACGTGTTACTCTTCCATTCTGAAACCCCTGCTGTTTCTCTCCAATCTCCGTTTAAGCCCTTGCTATAATTATTATATATCCAAAATCCTTTCCAGTAGCCTACAAACTTGCCCCTATAATGTGATACTCCCATACACTCCAGAGTCGTGAATATCCCATCTAGGTTTCCAAAATGGGCTCAATACTATATACCTCCCGCCTCCTTGAAAGACAACTAAAATAACCTCCATAGCAACTTCACTCCTATCTTCCCTGTCGTTACACATATTTCCACCCCCGTTTATTCAAGATATATTCATCCTTCTCAGAGCCCAATACACTTCCAACTGTTACATGTCCGCCACCACAATACTACCCCTCACTCTATTAGGTAAATCCAAGTCAGCATTAATTCAACCAGTAGCCTAACACACGGCCGTGGTTTCAGTGATAATTATCGCCTGATATGTCTACTTACAAGGCTCCTATCTACTGATGTTAGTCATGCCATCTTTGAAGTAGCGACATTATATGGAAATAGTTCTTCTCCCAGAGCCATCACTATTACTATTGATCACGCTGTCATCGTGATCCTTAACCACTCTCCATCCCCCCACATTTACTCCCTGTTCCTTTCTGTACCGTGCCCATTTAAATATATTTCCTCCCCTGACATTCAGTTGCTTGTAAATGGTATCTGTATATTAACCATTACCTTTTCCATACCGCCCTTCTAGCTGCTCTCTTGTTATGCCTTACGTGTTCCAGAGCGTTAAGTCCGGTTGTATCGCCTATCCCTGATATCTTCTAATTTCTTCCATAGCTCCATATTATTATCTACCGTCCTCTGTACATCATTCGTCTGCCATATCTGCCTTTTGTTCAACGATATCACACGCTTACTCAATGTCCTACCACAAATAATAAATATACTGAATCATGTACTCTCATAACATCTGCTCTTCCTGAACGTTCTTAGTAGCTGTGACACCATGCTATGGTCAGATGGGATCGGAAAATGACTATTCTATGCGAAGTAAACCGAACTTCGTATGGGAGGTCAAATTCGTGAAATTGATCAGTGTCGGTATATCCCACATTGCATTTTCCATACCGCCCTTCTAGCTGATCTCTTTGTCTATCCTACGTGTGCCATAATGTTAAATCAGGTGGTACCGCCTATCCCTGGTATCTTCTAATTTCTTCCATAACTACATATTATCATCTACCGTCCTCTGTATATATTTCGTCCACCATATCTGCCTTTTCTTCAACGATGCCACACACCTCAATGTCCTTCTTCAAAGAATAAATATGATGGATTATGCACTCTCCGAATATCTGCTCTTCATGTACGCTATTAGTGGCTGTAACACCATGCCATGGTTATATCGGATCGGGAAAATGACTATTCTCGCGAAGTAAACATAATTTCGTCTATGAAAAAATACATCACATAGGCAGGGGAGTGGGCATTATTATATAGATGCACGTCCTCAACAAGACTCAACTGCGAAAGGGAGGTCAAAGTTGTGAAATTGATCAGTGTTGGTTGATATAGCTAGTGGGTATGATGCAGGCTATATAATTAAGCTGAGAGTTATTTAGATTATATTTAGATTATTTAGCAATATTTGGCACAAACATGTTGGAAGTGAATATTGGCAGAATTTCGGGATTTTTCTTCACGGTCTGCGTGCGCTAAATATGATATTATAATTATATACGAAGGGCTTATTTCCAAAGGCGCTAACCGTCCATTTTAGAGAAAGTGGTGAAAAATATGTTTTTTTTGGTTAATTTCAGATGAAAGTACTCATATGATTTATTCACCAAATATATGTAGTCAACTGATAAATCGCGACGTACCCGACACCTCACCTATCCAGACAGCGGCGTAGTCTCAATGTATGTGCTGTGGGTGGAACGACTTTAGTAAAAGTGATGCAGATAATGTACATGACATGAAGTGAAAGGGGGATAGAGCGAAACTATTACCGGGAGGTAAATTGTCTCATGCAAGGGGACGGAAAGAGTAATGGAGTGGGGAGAATAATTTAAGCTAAGAAGGGTAGTAGTGGTGATGGTAGAAATGTTGGAAAGGATAATTACTCTGATGTGTGTTCTACTTAGTAATCAACTGGTAGGTATTACGACGACATACGGTCACCAAATGTTTATGGAGAAAGCCAGTAAGATTGCCCTTAAGGATGCGTTGGAAAGGATAATGGGTCAGGTGGAGGTTGGTGCCATATTGTGTATAGCAGGTGATTTTAATGCTTTGATGCGGTAAGAGGAACAGGAAGAGCAACGAGTTTGTAGAGCTGTGCATTCGTAATAGCCTGGCGATGGCCGGTTCTTCCTTCAAAAAGAGAGACATTTATAAAATATCGTATGTATAGGAGTGGGTTGCCCAAAACGGAGATGGACTTGCTAGTAGTTAGCAAGGAGAAAATGTGGAGTGTTAAACACTGTAGGATTTTAGCCGGGGATCATGTTACCTCGCAACACAAACCTCTCGTTTCTATATTGCGGTTACAGAAGTATACAATTGGCGGAAAGTGGGATAAAACGTGGGTAAATTGTGGTTATGCAATGGGCAGCTGGCTGAAGTGTACAATGATAGGGTGTACTTTTGTGGAGCTAGATGAGCAGGTATGTGGGGTAGGGGAAACGTGAGGATATTTAAGCTTTATGTTATAGGTGGGGCAGACACAAATTGTGGAAGAAAAGTAAGATGTGGTGGACAAAGGATATATAGAGTGAGGTGGTTGATAAGACGGATGTTTGGAGTAGGTTTGGAATACATTAGAAGTAGGCCAGGGATAGTGGTATACAACCGGAGTTAGCCTTCTGTCACATTTATGGGCACAAACAGAAGCAGCTCGGAGGGCCGTAGAAAAGTCATTATATAATATGGAAGATAGCGTTTATAAGCAGCTGGATGATGATGAGTGAAAAACTTAGCTTTAAGATGGCACGGGACAGCAAGAAAGATGACATATATATTAAAGGAGGCAGAGTGATTAAGGATCCACATGGGAGATTGGTCACTGACAATAATGGGGTAAGTATGTCATTGGACAGTTTTTGTGAGTTTTTGTGTGTTTTTGTGAGTTTTTGTGAGTATTTGTGAGTTTTTGTGAGTTTTTGTGAGTTTTTGTGAGTTTTTGTGAGTTTTTG
>JAODAI010179300.1:0-10754 GCA_027575025.1 Scotoplanes globosa | reverse complement strand
GTAACACACAGTAACCGAAACTATGTTTGTATCATAGATACTATACATCAATACTGAACTTTATTATCGTTGTTGTGCTCAGCTTAAATAGTAGTATTGTTCTGGCAACATATTACATAATATATGTCTATTTACAATCACGCTCCAATATTTCGGATTGGAACTAGAGTATAATAAAGAATTGAACTAAGTAAAGATGTGTTCATAAAAAAGCTTAAAATTAAATTGCGCTTCATTGATTGCTTTGATACAAATAAAAGTAGATTATAACAAAAGGGCATAGTAATTATATACAAATTTCCCATAACATGAAGTAATTCAAAATACCTGCAATATACGCCATAAACAGGTTAGACTATCATAATAATATATGTTGTGCCTTCCACTGGACACAAGCCTACGATTGTTTATATGTATTTAGGGTTAGCCCTGTACCATGATGATCGTGGATGGCCACCAGTCTTTCACCCTGCCTCTTTAGACAACCAGCCAGATATTACGAGGCAGGCGGGACCCGGTTATATGGCCAACTCTCAAACTCAAAAGACTCCTGCACGAATCCTCCTCCGGGACCGCCATTTACCGTTCCCATCTGATGGTCTAAGATGCCCATCAGTCGTTGGTGAATTTCCCAAAGGCTGAACGAGGGGTGGTGATTAGCTACGAACTACAACTATCCCGTTTGTCGTATTTTTCCAAGGGACCGGAAACGGCTCTAGTGGCCGGGGGGGGGGGGGGGTACTTTATACCAACAAGCACATACCATTGAACGACACCATGTCATTTAGTCTTTCATATTTCAAACACATAGTTTTAGTGTTTGACCTCAAAAGACCTTTGACCTCCACCAAATAAACACAAGTCTTGTATGCATTACATGGGGGAAACCTATACATTCCGAGTTTGAACGTTGTCGAACTTGAACTTTTCGAGAAAACGTACTTAAAAGCCATTTGCCGGGCTATATCTGCACTTTAGTTGTACTTTAGTTGTCACCACTTTAGACTTGATAAAGACGTTCTTCAATTAAATGATGTTCTAAAAGGTCCAACTTCAAGAATCAATATATTGAAAACGGAATGGCAGATTTGACTAGTTTGAAGCATTTTTTAGATAATTGTCTTCTCTATAATATCAACTAACAGTATTTACAAACTGTTTGAGTCTTTTAACTTAATGCTCTTGTTGTCTAATTTGATTAAAATGCAAGTTTCAAGGACGGCAGTATAAAATCACCGTGTTAAAATTAACATTAAAAATCAACCAGTCTCTAAACTCATGTAAACATTGAAGTAGATTGGGCGGTGTACAGTTCAGTATCCGATAGAAACATAAACCCTTACAGATGAGCCAATTATGAATCTTCATGTTGAATTGCTCCTCAATTATACCAAGGATATGCTATTAGAATCCCTGATACAGACTGCTGCATAATTGTATGTATATACCGGCCTATATATAGTTATATATATAATATGCGGTATGTGTATCGTGTACATTAATGAAGACATCGACCCATGCACATTCATGATATATAATTATGCATTAGTATAATGTTCCAGATCAAAATCATTTTACTATCGGATCGTCCACTGTATGTACATCGTAGGCATATTTTCCCGCTTGGTTGTATTTTGTTATTGTACGGTGAATTTGAAACACTGTCATTGTCAACAATAAGTTAAATTGTTATATTTGTAATTATTCATGCATCACTTTCATTCAATATATCGAATGAGTCTAATAATTATCACATTGTAGTAGCCGCCGTGGTCTAGTGGGATTACTCTGGATTCACGATCCTATGGTTGAGAGTTCGAGCCCCGTAAGGGCCATTGGTTGACGTCAAGAAGGGCATTCGGTCATAAAGGTGCTAAGTCATACTTATAAAGTCCTTGCTTTAGTAAGGCATCGTCTAAGTCCCGTAAGGGGAGTGGCAGACGTCAAAACAACTTCATTATATATGCGTCGGCCATTCGCCACAGATTCATTTAGTTTAGAGATCCTTGGCTTTATTAAAACCAATAACATAATATTTTTGGATGCTACACATCATCTCACTTTTGTATTTTGGGTCACTTCCAACTCATCCTGTCATGGCAGATATTCTGTTGTGAGCCAGATTCCACTTACTTGTCAAGGGCCATTGAAAGTGGTACCAAAAGTATCAGCACTAGTAGACCCGTGGTCCATGGGCCCGCCATAGGATCCCTATAATGGCAACCATCCGGAAGCTGGAGTCTTTTATACCATTTTAAGGAGATTGACAAAAAACAACTGGAATACCGTTTGTGTACCAAAACCACTTACATTAATACATATGCAAATCAAAGTTAAATTTAAATGCAATTTTCATTGATATTTTACTTTTGAAATTAGCATTTTATGTATTTTTTTTAAACTGGCAAATAGACTCGGGCCATTCTTTAGTGTTGGTTTCCAGTTGATGAGCCCTGTTGTGGACCTAACAGTTGGATTTGATCCTGTACACATGACTTACCTCCAAAGTTTCCACTGGCAAGAGTACCTAGAATCGTTAATTTGTCACGGTCTATCGCCCATCCGGCTGAAAAGATAAGGATAAATATGTACTTTCTTTACTGAATCTGACATATTACAATGTCATATGAAATGGCACATCAACTTAAAACACCATACATAGGCCCATCAAAGGCTAAACATCTTTTCAACCTTAATAGATTGGCATGGAAGGTCAACACAAATTTATAAATAATATATTATTGTTTAATCACCCAGGTATTTTGGCAATAGTTTCCCTTTAGAAACATACAATAAACTACTTATAAGATACATTAAGTATAATATAAATTGTATGCACCATTATTTCATAGGATCCTGTTTAGTATTTGAGTATTACGCGAAACTACGGTCAATGTCGATAAATTGATGAAAAAATACACGTATAAATGTATAAATGAGTGAGAACTAGTGAGTTGACGGATTGTGGAGGACCAGTTTGTAATCCATCCGACAAGAGAGATAATTTCCTAACGGCACATCACCACCGAGGTAATATAATGCCAGATAGGTTACTTATAATCCAAATGGATGCGGTACTATAGTACAATAAGGTACTACCTCTCACGCACACCCCGGCCATGATTTACACTTTTACGTATGTTGTGTACAGAGCTAGAATAGGCATATATACGATATGCACATATGCGATGCACCACAGCAGATCGGGTATTATGTCCGACTTCTTCATTTTGAAATTGAGGAAGTTTTCCTCCAAAATAATAATCTCCATTACAAAAATAATAATCTCCATTACAAAAGCTCATTAACTTGTCAAATTATCAGTTTGGTATCAAAATAAAGGTAATGGTCTCCACTTTCTCGATTTGATTCAAATTTATTTTTCACATAAGTCACATTCTCACAATATAATATATAATGATTAAACAGTAATTAAGAAGATAATAAATTATAACATCGTGAAAGGAGGTTTCTGAAAAGCTAGGATTAGCTTATCAAGCAGAAACCCCCTAGAACAAGCAAATGACAAAATTACGTACACAGAAAAATAAATAAATAATAGATAATAATTAAGCATAGAATGATGAACATTACAATCAATGAAAATGTATTAAATGTATAGGTTGAAGTTAAAAATCGTTTGTAACTATGTTTAAAGCAATTTAAAGTAGAATAAAGAATAACTATACGAGTTATACACAACTTATTTCCAATACCCTTTTCAACCATTCCAAATATCAGAAAAGAAATCGTTAGATTTGGCATACCATATCATTCAACCACTCACTTTCTTTTTAATATTGTTTACTTCTACATAATATGTAGCTAAATATATGAAAATTTATTTGGTTTAATTCGATTATACATTTGGTTATACATTCCATTGCATTAAGAATCAAGTCAATTCATAGGACTTAAACAACCTTCGGTAATGCCATAGCAAATGTCATATAAAAAGTTGCAGTGATGTGCATATAATATTCGGAACATCGTTCTAAAAATAAGAATCTCAAAGCATTCTCAAAACAAATTAACCGTTAATTTCCGGCATTAATATTTTAAAATGTGATAATTATGGTATTGGTGATTTTATGCCAATTTTTATTAAAAAGTGTTAATGTAAAAGCTTATGAAATCATCCTTCAAGTGTTATGGGTGTCGAGGCGGTATAATGTATGTAATATGACAATATCGTACCTATACATGCATATCACGATATACTGTACAGCTACGTGTATGGCAATAATTGTAGTTCATGTAAAATCTGACTAGATAATCATGTTCTTCTCATTTTTCCCCTAAATTTCTCTATTATATATATCTATAGTAAAAAACTGAACTCACGTGAGCTCACCGTGATGTAAAATGTGAACATCACGGTGATGTCAAAATGAAATCACACAATGATGCCACAGTGACATCACATGAGCTATAATCATACAACTGTGAGCTCGCTGTAATATCATATCACAGTGTGAGTTACATATGAGCTCACAGTTATATCATGATATGTCATGTGATATTACTGTGGCATCATTGTGTGATTTCATTTTGACATCACCGTGATGTTCACATGCCACCCCTGTGATATCATCATGATATCACCTCCTCGACTGCTTCTAAAAAGGATTACTCAGTCAACATGACTTAATTTAATATTTCGATTGATATATTGTTGGCCGACCAGAATGGCATAAATACATAATTATGAATATTTTAAATGAGGTTGTAGAAAATGGCAGGAAATGGTTTATTATAATTTGAAGGGTTAAGCAATATTTCGTTGTACTCCTGATAATACTAACAATTAGAATAATCTTTAATCTTAATCTTCTTCAGATAATAATTCATTACAAATTATATACAAAAGCTCAGTTGTATAATTTACAACTGTGATACAACGGTGGCGCCATGGTTTCCCCGCTGGGGTCGAGGTTCCCCGACGAGGGTTTGCAGGCTCTTTCTATTCTACCGCAAATGGCTTACAATATATTACAATTATACCATTTTTTTAAAAATTAATAACAGGCAAATATCACAAATATAAACACTATATCAGACTTCGTCGGGGAAAATGTCCCTCGTTGGGAAATAAATTCCACTGTCGGGGAGATCTAGTGCCCGTGGGGGAATATTATTCAATTCGTTGGGGAAATCCTTGTACTTATATCACTTATTTTTACCCCAGTATATTATACAAAATACGTATTTAAAATTCCCTGATGGATTCAACATTTCTTCTCGACGGGATGGGGGGAATGGACGATAGACCCCCCCAATAGCGCCGCTGGTGTTGTCATGTAAGCCTATGATGTAGGGCGGTGTCGCGCATGGAAAATACTGTTAGAGGCCGAATGTAGGTGGAGCCACGTGCGCATGAGATCGAAGGGTTGTGTTTATTTTCATCCCATAGGCATTTCATGTCATTTATTTAATAATAAAGGATATTTTTTTACATTTAATTACATTTCTTAAGGGAAGTACCGGTACTCGATAAACGTAAACAACTCAGAGCAGTTGGTAGTTAATCGTCCACTCTTAAATAGGTTAACTAAAGGGATTTCCTCGACGAATTGAATCAAATTCCACGACGTGGGTTAGATCTTCCCGACAGTGTGATATTTTCTCCGACGAGGTTTCAAATATTGTTTGTATTTGTCATAATGGACTTTATTAGTACCAGAATTCCAAACGTGCTAAAGCACAGTTGAAAATGTATGTACAATTTTGATATATGCTATTTATGGTATGGATAAAAAGATGGAAAGAGCCTGATCCCGCAGGGGAACCCCTCCGCCGTCGGGAAACCGTAGCGCCACCATTGACCGCAGGGATCAATTTTAGTATCAATATAATTTCTTATTATATATTAATGGTCTAGTACATTGCTCTCAGAAATTTAAATGTTGTCACTTTGCAGATGATACCAGTTTGTTGTACAATAAAACGACTAACCCTGTTCTGCGATATATATGATTAGCAATGATCTTAATATTATATGTAACTTGTTTTAAGGCTAACTTCAACAAACTGTCACCGAATGTTAGAAAGATAAAATTTATTGTGGTTCATCCTCACCAGTGTCACATGCCTATCACTGATCTTACGTTAGTACTCGATGGAAGTAGTGTTACTTAATCGGATATTTTTCGATTTCTTGGTATTTAGCAGTTTAGTTAGACTCTGATCTTAATTAGAAGTCATATACGTTATGTATGTGGTACGATTTCAAAAACAATCGGTGTGTTTAAAAAATTAGAGATTTTGTTCCAAAATATGTTCTGAATTTGTATAACACCTTAATTTATCCCTGTTTAACATATTGCAGTATTGTTTGGGGAGACTCTCACACTACTTTCATAAAGAAGCTATTTATATTGCGGAAAAAAGTTGTTCGTTTTATCACATTGTCTGGTTATAGAGCACATACTGGATATACTCTCTTTAAAGATGATACATCTAATTTTCGATATCAGATCGGTGTTTATATAAAAAATCGATCATAATTGTTTACCATTCACATTCAAGAATTTGTTCAAACAAAATAGTGATGTCCATCATCATTTTACCAGAAATAGCAATAAGCTTCACCTTCCATCTTTCAAAACCGAAGTTAATAGTTTATTGAGGAATCAAATTATATTTATGATTAAAGACTATTATTTTTCTCTGCCTACCTTTTACGTCCCATGATAAGCATTATCTATTATCAAATTGTAGTGATTAAACTATTACTAACTTTATGTACTTTATTGGTTATGTGCCAGACATAGTATTTGAATGTACTGTACTGTACTGTAAATTTCATATAATTATATTGATAATTGTCTCTCTTTTTTACTATGATAAGTTCTACTTTTAATTTTATTGGGTGGTAAGTTGGGGTGGAGTTATTGTTATTTTTTTATTATGGGGTGGGTGTTGTACTGTTCTTGTGTATTTCCTTATTTTGTTGTTAATATACCTATATGCCAGTACAAAATTGTCTTTTAAGGCCCCTTCTATTTTCTTGTACATTAATCTTGTATATTGTATATTGCACATGAAGATGAAAATAAATATTGTCGGGTGAGGGCCGCCCTCCTTTATTTTTGGTCTTCTCAGTGTTTGATTTGTTTATGTTCAAAATCATGATAACGTCATTCTAAATTAATGTTGACGAATATTCTTTTGAAGAAAATTTGAATTTTAAAGTTGCCTAAAAGACAAACTGTGTAATAGTTTGGCCTAAATACTACAAATTCAGCTTTGATATAATTTAGAAGCAGTCTATCCTAGTCATAATATCTAATGTGGAATGACATAATTAGGGTGGTACCCCTCCTTTTTCCACACCCACTTCGTTTGCCATGGTCATATCGGATACTAACAGTTATTAGGAATTTATTAATTAATAATGCACTCTCAACATAAAATCCGAGTTTCAATGCCGATAATTGGCCTGTTGGAATCATGTCATTACTAACTCTGAAATTTTTTTTTGATTTTGTAAGTTGCCCAGGAGACCAATAATGGGATATTTCGACCCAAAGAGGGTTTATAAGTAGACTAATTCAGTATAATCCGGAAAATTTTAGGAGTTCGTCCCCCCCCCTTGGACAATTTTTAAAGTAATTTAGCATATTATATAGGGCCTATGCAAACATTTTTTTCAAAATTTCAAACAAATATGCTCAAGTGGGGCGGTTGCCCCACTGTCTCCCCCCACTTGGCTACGTGCCTCACATCATTTCAGACACTCACCCTCTATAATATATTGGCAAAGCGGACGATAAATACACCGGAGTATTAAACGATCGGGGGAGGTGGAATCGTGCCATATGCCCCCCATACTCTCAGAAATTTTAAGAGAATGAAAAAGACGGAGACTTAAAAAGGGAAACTTGTGAACACAAATGTGAGGTGAAATTATTCATACATATGCTGCTGCGGTATAACATAATTCAATTACGATACCAAAATAAAGATTAATTTGGTAGACTAGAAAGTAGGTAGGGTGAGTGTGTAATATGCTGAATTAATTGCTATACAATTAATATTGTCAAAGTACATATAGTGATTTTCAGTTCTTTGTTGATTTCAAGAAGTAAGTTCAGCTAAATAGCGTCGTCTATTGTCGACATCAGGAAAACTTTATCATTGCAATGCAAGTTTATAATCCTATTATATTCAAAGGACCGTATACTTTAGGCGTACTCAACAGTTATACGGTAGGTAATCTTAGCTATGTGTTATGCCTCAGTAATATAGAATACTTAGGGCAGGAGGTGCGTATGCACAATAAGATGGACTAAGAAATAAACAACAGAGTAATAGAAGGATGGGCCTGTTACAACAAATACCGATAATTTCTTAATGACAGGGAAATCAAAATGTGGACAAAGAAACATATTTTTGCCATGTGCATCCTTCCAACAATGACCTATGGGTGTTAGACATGGACACTCACCAATGTAAGAAAGTACAAATTACGAACGGCACAAAGAGGGATGGAAAGAAGAATGGCAAATATATCACTACGGCAGAAAATTCCACATATTGAAATTAGAAGGAAAACAAAGGTAAAAGACATTCTGGAGTATGCTACTAAGATGAAGTGGGAGATGGGCTTATTGATTCTTACATCCCAGCTCTGTAGCTTGTATTCATCAGATAAAGCTTACTTATCAGTTCTTATCCATCAGTCAAAATCAATCATATGGTGGTAGAAGTTTTTCTTATACATATCATCCACACTGTGGAACCATGCAATTGCCTGATGACATCAGAACTTGTTAAATTTTTACTCTATTCAAGAGATCTTTAAAGACTCATTTATTCACATGTTCCTTTGATACCTAAGATTTTGTTGTACAGCGCCTTGAGCAGTTGCTCCTTTGCTTTCTGGATTTGGCGCTTTATAAGACTCATTTATTTTTATTATTATCCTGAGCTGTTCTGTTAGCATAGCTCCCAAGTAACTCGCATCTCCGATGACACCACAAACCCGCTGACCCGCCTATGGCTTTGAAAAACCTGCATTTTGTTTAACTAAAAATAATGTAAATTAGACCCAAACAAGACCCCGGATGTGCATTATGTTGTGTAATACTAGTAGGCCTACTACATGCCCGTTTTAAGTTGAATTGGCCTATATTCATAGTTGAAACATAGAAATATGTGTATATGAATTGCATCATTTAGTGGGCCTAAAAAAATCTTCAAAAAATGGGGGGAAATACCAGGGAAAAAAATCTGATTTAAAAAAAAAATATTAAAAAATCTTCAAAAATATTAAAAACATTGAATTAGTAGCACCACAATAATGTATGAACAATTTTAACATTTAATATTAAATAGTAATGTCACAAAATCGTTGGCTGGACCCCACCCGATTGCGCAAAGCGGTGCTATATATCATGATCTGTAGATGGACCAACATCTCAATAATTCAAAGTTGGGAGCTATGTGTTGGCCTATATTATAAAGTACTTTTTACTTTCTCTCACTATTCTTCACTATACCGATACGGATTGTTCCTATTGCCCATTTCCCCAGATGTGATGTCGTAATGTGTCCGTTTTTATTTGCACACAACGCATCCGTGCCCCATTTGTCACTAATTCAATTTAACAATATTTCACGAGACACGAATCGATGTTCCTCCACTGCGCCGTGCCAGAGACAACCGTACCATATAATTGAACAAGTAGATTCACGATTTAACAATAATTGTCTGGTTCAACGACTATATCTCAAACAAGAGTAAGGAATGTTGACCCCCCATCCCCCTCCCCCCACCGTTCGAAGGTCATCAATTTAATTAAAACTCATAGATTGACGGGATATTTCGAGGGCACTAAATATAGCCTGAAACTCATACATATTTATATTGCAACATCTAATGTACATTGTTGCAGTGTGTCATATAGCTACATGGCTGCTTGTGTGGAATCCCCCAGCCCCCTCTATGGTACTGAAATGATGCTATACCAGGTTCACCCCTCCCCCATCCAAAGAGGTTCACCCCTCCCTCATTCACAGAGAATATGTGCTGAAAGATATTTCAGTCTGCATTTTATAGGAAGTATGAATTCTCATGACAATTTACTAATATTCCACAAATATCATGCCCTTCTGTTTGTTAGATGTGCCAGAGGCAATCAAAAATGTTTGCAAGCAGATTCCTGATTTTGCAATATTTGACTGCAAGGTTATAGATCTCAAGCGAAAATAAGGAGTGATTTACCTTGATCCGTATTCCACGTCATATGTCACAATGGTTCATCAGTAGATGCGATTAGTTAATGGATCGATCCCTCTAATAACAGAGACATTGTTGCAAATGTCCTTTAAATATTGATACTCTGATCATTTACTGCCACACCACCAGGTAGTCTGTTCCAGTCATTAATAACTCCTTGTGAGAAGAAATACTTTCTAATGCCGGCTCTGATGGGAGATCCAGAATTGATTTAGAGGCGTGTCACTTAATTGCAATTGATTCAAACAGATCAGGTATAACTTTGCAACATGTCATTACAATTCAAACCTACTGAAAACTTCACCATATATCACTCTAGCAGCTCCAATCAGCCACATGGGACCGACTGATCAGCCTAATTATGCAGTTTTCAGGGGTATCCTGTATATTTTGTGACACCAATCTAAAACAAATACTACATTACGCATAATATACCACATTGCAATTCTTACCCGACATTACAAAACTGAAAAGAATTTTAGGGAGATTAAATTAGCACCCGAGTTTCCAA
>JAODAI010179189.1:0-10754 GCA_027575025.1 Scotoplanes globosa | reverse complement strand
GGTATATCAAAGGCTTTGGGTGGCTCATATAACCACTGCGTTGAAAAGGGCCAGGAAACCTATTCATTCATTCAGGGCATGTTGCCAGCAGCTTTTAATTATCTCAGGATAAATCTAGGCAGATTCCACAAATCCCTCGATCCAGGTTTTCCGTGTGCATACCGCGTCCAATAATTGATGAAAAATCCCTAGATCGTTGCACCAAATCCATAGGTAGGTAACAAAATGCCTAGATCTATGGATAAATTCCTAGACACATGCTTACCATGCGTGTGATATAGCTGGAAAGTCACCATATATATATATATATATGTATATGCATATGTGTGGTATGCGTTTGCCGAATGAAATTAAATATACCCTCGATTTGTGCACAACCGCAATAAGGGCACGGCACCCCGGTCACGGGTAGACTGAACTGCTATCACAGTGTGCGGCAGTTTGTATACAGGGCAACTGTGCCGATAGTGTCAACAGGGCTGGCCGTGTGTATGAATCGAGGTGACAAAATAAATTGTTACTATTTCATCATGGTTAATTCGTTGTTAGTACGAGACATACAGTGTGTGCATTCATTCGACAATTACATGTCATCTAACCTGCCTCATTGGAATTGCAGCAAAAATCAATATTCAGGCCACCCCATTAAAATCATAATCCCATTACATCTATTATGCTAACTTCCTGAGTTAATGCTGTATAAACAGTTTCACCCTTTCTGTAGACAATGGAGATACAGGACTATGTCAACAACTGCAGGTTCTGGCAGAACTGCTTTATCCCCAATAACAGCCCTGGGTTCTAGTGTCTTGACCCACTGGGTTGTTAGTCATAAATCTACTATTATGGCCTGTACACACAGTCAGCTGTGTGCACTGGTGCTTGCAAGGCATATGCACGCTATACTAGATGCAGCAGTGCAGGTGCATATCCGCATACACGTTGTGATATAGCAGAAGTTTGTTTACACAACACAGCATGCATGGCTGCGCCGGGCATGGTATGAATAGAAATTGGAGACTCGGGTGCTCAGTTTTGTAATGTCGGGTGAGAATTCCAATGTGGCATATTGTGGGTAATGTATATGTAACCTTCAAAATGACCAGGGAACAATGTTAGCTTATAAATGAGCGCCAATCAAAAGGACTTCTATCAATCAATCAATCCATTATTATTGTGATGATATTGTGGATACTAAATATAGTGACAATTAACCTAAAAGTCATTATTAATTTATCACCCTAATTCACCACTAATGTGGGAAAATAGCGTTTGAATTATAGTTTGCGTTACTTGTGTAATCACCAAATTTATACATTTTAAATAAAATTTGGATAATTTTAATTAGGAGCATCATTCACATGGGAAACTCAATTACACACAGATAAACATACATTACTGGACCGAGTCAGTTATATTCAAGTATCACTAACTGGTATATATCAAAAGTTATTGGTGACTCTCATAACCTGGTCGTTCAACAGGGCCTGGGTCCTATTTAACTAAAGCTACAAACGTAAATGGGACTTACAACGATTAAAAGGGTGTAACTTTGAAATAGACCTTAACTTTAAGAAGATTTGTAAGTTCTATGTCACAAAGCCAAATCGTTCTTAACTGTGGCTGAAATCGTCCATAAGTTTACGTCTGATCGGGAGTATGCATAAGTCAATGTTCTTGAAACATGCCAGGAGAGCTTACCACTGCTCTCCTGCAGAGTTAGTCTAAAGAAAAAACATGTTAGGACTTAGCCGAATAGACATCCCCCTGTCAGAAGCGCCTTAGAGGGCGCTCCTCGGTGCATGTTAGGAGCGTTTAAGGAGCGTGATGGCCCTGACGCTCCTCAAACGTGGTGGTCTGTTATACTTAGCCCTTTCAGGACCAACGAGGGGCAACATTCCCGCCCAGACCAGCCACTTTTCACAGTGAATATATAAATATAACTAAGTCATTTTAATCCTTATTTTTCACAAGAAGATTAAGTTGATATGTACACACATATTGTTCAGGAAGCAATGATCTTCCATTTGTTATAAAAATATAAACCGTATGTGATAATCTGACAAGACTACATTAATAATGAGCACAATCATTTCGGAAATTCGGACATTGTGCATTTCTTATATAATAATAATAATAATAATAATAATGATTTATATAGCGCTTTCCCTGCATAGGACCAAAAGTCACACCTCAAAGCGCTTCGATATAACTACAGTGTTACAGATCGATGTCACATGATACATCACCTGATAGATAATTCAATTCTCTTTACAACTCGAATGGTCCTAATCTCATAAGACTAGCCCTCTGCATAGTTAGATTAAAAATAAGTTGTACTATCTGAATGTCGCCTCGGCGACCATGGTATCTGCAGGATTTTTTTCTTGAAAGGGTTAATGTGGTATACTTTATACCTAATAATTGTATGCTATATACATGTACATACTGCTGGCTGGTATGGTGTGATCAATTTAAATGTGTAATAATGTTATAATGTTCATAGTACTACCACCATGTCACCAAAGTGCTCTTCCACCCGAATGGGAAATCATTGTATCAATATGTTATATAAGAAGTGATAGAAATATCACATCATCAACTTTCATTTTAATATGCAATTTTGTACTATTTTCTACAATTTATATTATTTCTAAAACAATTTGGTACTACTTTGTATATTTTTGTTTTTACTATTTTTGTACAAATTATTTACCAAAAAATTAGGCTGAAGGAATTTCAATCCCCCTGTTTTAATAAAATTAACATTATCATTGTCAATAATAGACATATGAGACTGGGGTATAGTGTGCTAAATAGTATATGCTTGCCAATTTTATGCAATAAACCTATATTTTATACTCCTTTGACTAAGTTTATCCATTGTAGGAGTATTTGAAATATTCCAAGATTTAAAAAATATATATATATTTTTATCTTTATACAAGAATGCAACTGAATGTTAAATGTTTTAAATTGTACTTTGCTCAAAAGCTATTGGCATGGAATCAGTACAACACTGGTGGATCTATATTATGTCAGTAATTATAGTTATATTTCCAATAAAACATCATATTAATTAAATATTCTGAGCTATTGTAATGAAATATTTTAGATTATACATACGTTTGTAATGTTTCTCCAAGTTGTATGTTTTAGTGTAATGACTGTCACAACTGGGATTTAACTCTCATCCATGTAACAGTATCAATGTTTACCATTATAAAGTATTACACATAGAAAGGTAAGTGCATCATTTTAGTATGCTATTTGTGAGAAGTTCTAGAGAAATACTGCAATGAAAAAAATCCTGCAATTATTATGTGAATTCTTGACTTGGACAAAATTTGTGATATTACACTGAAATATTACTAATTAGCCATTAGGGTCACGCAATTAATTACTTTACCTCTGGACTATCAATTCAGGCTTGTCACGTCTACTAACGTTTTAATCTCAAAGTAACGCGCCAGTGATCGTTTAATACCAAAATTAAAAGAGCATGCAGCATTGTTTCTGGACTATTATGGAAATAATTCAATTAAAGACATCATGATTACAACAGACAAATATCATAGTTGAGAAAGACTCACATAAAATCATGCAGTATGGCATCCAACAATTCCTGCATGGCAAAATAGCTTCATGTAGGTAGCTCCGAAACTATTTTGATGCCACATTTTAAAATATGTACAATATTAACAGTTTTTAAGCAGATAGTAGACTTATTTTTATATAGTAAAGTGGTTGCCACATGTAGTGGCCATGTTAAATTAGGAACAATAATGTCAAGTATTTATATTATAATTACTACCAGACATTATTTATTTTTGTTGTAAAATATAGCCAATGTATCATTGAAACTAGAGTATGTAGGTAGGTATCATTGAAACTAGAGTCTGTATGTAGGTATTTCTGGTTAGCTTGGTAAATAGAGCTTTCTACTTGTGATGTTAAGGTCAGGAGTTCACATCCAGGGTATACTCTTGTATCTTTAATGGTTTTATGAAATTATATTATTAAAAAGAGACATGAAACTAGCTATAAATTGATCAACTAATTATAATGGTATTATCAGCGCATATTGTATTGTTTTTGAAAGGACCAGCTCCAAAATCGATCAATCATTCACTTAAAGGTGGAGAAGTTCTTAGCACCGTTTTGATCATGCCACAATTTTTCGAAAAAGATTACCTGATTGGAAAATTAGGGTTAGGGTCAAGGGAATCAACATTGGTCGTTCATAATCTGACTTCAAAATTTTCAAAAGTGTAACACAAAGTGTTTTTTGACAAGTTGTAGGTGTTATCCATTTTCATCAATGTGATTGGTCACAGTGGTCAATGATACAATTTAACCCGGTGTGACCTTGGAAAAACAATTACGCGCACCGTGACCTGCTGTAGTAATTGGCTTTGGAAAGATCAATATGCATGTACACAACGTACACCTTGTACACACAAATGTACACGTACATAACGTATACACTGCACACACAAATATGGTTAAACCTACTTGGAAACCTATATTAATATATATATTATGATTTATTATTTCCTCTGGAAATAATCAATACATATCCGGTTTTATGTAAAAAAAATATATTCATTTATTTTATTATACTGTGTCATTTAACTTTGTGCTAAAATACTTTTCAATCGGATAATAAGACAGTTTGAACTTAAAAACTGTACTCCTATAGTTGATAGTAAGTTTAATAATTCCAGTACTATTGAGATGTGTGCTACGTTTTATTGTTGATAATGATAATCAACATTACCTTCTCTTTGAATATATTAGGCGCTAGGCCCTGTATATTTTTCTTTGTTATTTTGTAAATCGTTTTTCCACAATATAAATAAAATTAGGCCCTATGTCATGTTTGGATATGAAAATGGTATAGAAATGTTGATAAAATATATGCAAGTAAGCCTGTTAATATGTAAATGTGTAATGTTTACTCTTTACCATGTTTATATACGAATACGTAGTGTTTACTGTTTCTAGATAATCAGCTGATATACATATAAGTTTATGGAATAGACTTTCTTGATATTCCGTCTACTACATAATCTGTATCAGCTAATTTATATTTATGTGTGGCAAGTGGCCTGCTGTTACAAACTACATTTAACATTGTGTGATTATTGTTCTTTGGGGTGATGACTGACTATATATTCCCAGTTTCACACTTGGGATGAACCTTACTTATTATTTCTGTAAACCACCCCACCCGTCTCCACGGTCACCACACACCAATGTAATAACCATGACACACATATAATACTAATTTAATCATTGTCTTGTATGTAGCGATTTCCATCTCCTCTGACCCACACATGTATACATGTGGACATACCAATGACCACAATGTCACTCTCTAAGTATCCTACTCTTTGGACATAACGTATTGTAGGCAAATAATCAATTATGACAGAATATGCAGTAACTGTGGTAGTAATGTGGGCCTAGTCTTGTTTGTGGAGTCATGTACCAATGGGCTGATGGGAAGTTAGTTTTGTCAATATGATGTGAGCCTATTTCAACCGAGTGATTGTATTTAGGGTATAATTTGCAGACTTGTCCGTTAGTACCGCCGTACTCTGATTGTGTCCTAGTTGAGGATCAGTGGATTATTGACCACGGTCTAATATATATTTATATATATATGGGATGTCCTGGGGTCCGGACCCCCTGCTCGGCGGTTATTATTTTTAATATGCCTTACATGCCGATACAGTCCGGGGTCCGGACACCTCCCTGCTCAGTGGTGATTTTTTTAATATGCCTTCCATATGCCGAAGTTATTATTATTATTTTATCTTATGTGCCAGGAAAACGCATTTCAGCACTTCAGCTTAAAAAATCCTGGGTAGGACCCTAACACACAATCCCACCCAGTTTCCCGCGTCTGGCACTGGCAGTTACCGCTTGTTCCTTCAATTTTCTCCCACCTTTTTGCAAACGTAGCCAGTTTAGATATGTGAATGATTAATTATACAAACATGTTATTATGATCGGACCCCAGGCACGGATCCAGGGGTCATGGTTCGGACCCCCTTCTCAGAGCTATATATTTTTAATATGCCTACATTTCAGATTTGATTCATAGGTGCCAGAAAAACGCATTTCAGCCCACACTTTTGAAAAAAATCCCAGGGAGGACCTTTCGTCACTCTCGCAGTTCCTGTATGTACGTTCAATTGGTATCAATCTTTTTGCAACCCTAACCAGTTTACATGTGTGGATGATTGTGAAAAATATTTCACGTTCGTCGGACACCCCATTGACCATGCACTGTAAAACACATTGGTCAAATTTGACCAAGTCTTGGTCAACTATGCACCGAACCAAATTTGGTCAAAGTTTGTGTGCAATTTCACATTTAATTTTTTACCATAGTTGACCCATTAATTATTGGTGAAATTTGACCATTGTGTATGCAGGTAACGGTTAACTATGCACTAGACCAAATATTGTTAAAAGTGTAATGGGAAATTGCACACAAAGTTTGACCAAATTTGGTTCGGTGCATAGTTGACCAAGACTTGGTCGAATTTAACCATTGTGTTTTTAAAGTGTGGATGCATGCTGGCGATCACATGTATCAATTGGCCTACTCAGGCGCGGACCCAGGGATGTCCAGACGCCCAGTCATGTTATTTTGTATACGCCTTCCAAGCCGATATTTGTATGCTATTATATTAGGCCAGTATTTGGTTCATAGATGCCAGGAAAAAGTATTTCAACCCATTGCTTTTAAAAAATCCGGGAGGACCCTCCACCCAACCGATCTTCGTAATTAAAGTACGTATATATATAATTTCAGACGAGAGGGTAACATGTACCATAAGTCGTCGGTGTCACTCGACTTATCTGACCGGTTAGCTCAGTTGATAGAGCATATAGAGATCATATGCCAGTGTATCATACTATGTCAAAGACGTTGGGTAGCTAATAAAACCTCTCCATTGAAAAGGGCCAGGAAACATAGTCAATCAATTGTAATCTCAAGAGTTCAAATACCGTAGGTGATAATTTATATTATATTTTAGTGGTTCTAACTGGTATATCGAAGGTGTTGGGTGGCTTATATAAACCACATTGAAAGGGACCTTGAATTAATGGTCTTGAACCCACGTCAACTACTATTCAGTATCATGACTTCCAGACAGTGGCCCGGCAGGCGCGGATCCAGGGAGGTCCTGGGCGTCCGGCCCCCTGCTCGGCGGTTATTTTTTTTAATATGCCTTACATGCCGATACAGTCCGGGGTGCAGGGGTTCCGGGGTCCGGACCCCTCCCTGCTCAGTGGTGATTTTTAAATATGCCTTCCATATACCGAAATCATTATTATTATTTTATAGGTGCCAAGAAAACGCATTTCAGCACTTAACTTTAAAAAAAATCCGGGAAAACCAATAATATAAAGCGTATTAAATTAATTGCATACATTAGTATGCAAAGCAATAATATTACAATTATCAAAGGCCCGAGTGAACATTGCACATATTTAACACATACCATGGGCCTCGATTGATCTTCGGATCTTGAAAAAAATGGCGCTCCAGTCGAAGTAGACCAAGCTAACCTACCATTTTAAAAGTCAGATTTATTACTATTGCGAACGTCAGGATAAACATTCTATATTATATTTATGATTTTTAAAATTAAGGTATTGCACAACCATATATTCCCGTTTATTTATATTTCCTTGCAATATACTTTGAGTTATTTTTGCACCCAATAACAGAGACTCCTAAAAATAACTTTACACAAATAATAGGTAAAGTGTTTACTCCATACTCCAGAAAGTACCAGCAAATTTTAGAAGGATTGAAGTGAAATATGGCGTTGGACCACAACCATTGATAGTGATCCTGCATGGAGTAGATGTGGTCTACCTTCATTTTAAGAAAGCGTTTGACAGCGTCCCGCACTCCTTTTCGGCGACTTCTTTCTAAATCAAAGATCTTTGGAATTGGTGACAAAATTAGCGGAGATTGGTTGCATAGTCCTGACTGATGACATACAGCGTGTCATCGATAATGGTGCATGCTGTCTTGAACTGGTCAAACGTTTGGAGTGGAATACCTCAAGGAAGCATCCTTGGACCCATTCTTTTTGTGCTGTTCATCAACGATCTACCCGATACAATCTCCAGCTAGGTCAACATATTTGCTGACGATACAAAGATCGACAGGCCCATTGTTATCAATCAGAACAAACAGTTTTTGCAGGATAATATTGCCAATGTATAGGAGTGGTCAGACAAATGGCAACTTCTTATCGTATCTACACATGTTGTTAGCTATATATTGTGTTTGAGCCAAAGCCGATCACAGTTTTCCGCATTTTCGTTGGATTCAGAAAGGTCCTTAACATCATAGACCTGCTCTGGTAGTGGACTTTGTAGTAAATGTGACATAGTTTGTGGTTCAAGACCACACATACAGAAAATCCACATGAAATTCAATAAAGCAAAATGTATAGTTATGCACAGCGGTCCCAAACTAACTTATACCATGAATAATGCAGATCTTAAAGCCAAAAATTTGAAAAGAATTTTGTCGTTTTCATTGATCATAATTTAAAATTCCACAACCATATCTCTGATGCTGTAAAAAAGGATAATAAAATACTGGATCTAATAAAGCATACTTTTAAGTAGGCCTATGCCTGGATATCGACACTGTTCCTAGGCCTACTCTATCTACAAATCTTTGGTCAGACCTTATTTGGAATATGGAAATGTTATTTGGCACCCAATATTTAAAACTGATGGAATTGCTATCGAGAAAATCCAGAAAAGAGCACCAAGTTATTCCATCTATTTATTATTTGCCGTACAAGGAGAGTTTAATGCATAGCATTTTAAACAGCGCCGTCAATCGGGGAATATTATTAAATTCGTCTGGGAAATTAAAATATTTATATCATCATAGCCTGCTTATATTTATATAGTGTATTATAAAAATACGTCTTTAAAATACCCCGACGGATTCAATATTTATTCGCTGATGGGAGGGGTTACAGGGGTATAGGACCTACGTTATTCTCCGACGGGGAGGCATACGGTATGGCGTTGGCGCCACCGTACTGGCGGCAATACGTTTGATGCACTGTTTGTACATTTTAAAATTCAGTCCGGGTTATCATAATAAATGTTCAATCAATCAACTTTGCATAACAATAATATTCTGTTGGTGAAGGGAAAATGTGATTTTGCAAAAAGTTTACTAATTTACGGAACTGACCAATTATGTCTGGTTCATTGTATGTAGTTACATGGCCATTGCATACTTTACATACTGTAAACACTCAATATGAATTACCCCCTCTTCAGTAGTAGTGGTAGTATAAATTAGCGGCTTGAGTCTCGTCCAAGCCGTATATGCTCTGTGATAATTATCTTCTAACTGTCACGATCTTGCGCAAGATATTTTGCATCGTGAAAGTTATGAATGTTCCGATCTCTTCTTATTTACAAATTACTTTTAATAGCAGTGACGGATGATCCAAGCGGAGAGTAGGGCCTACCCCAGGCGTTCGTACCTTCTATTACAAGTATGCTCAAAAGGTTAATATTTAGATATACCTTTATTTTGTTCACAGATGAGAGGAAAATGTATCTTGGCACTTCAAATACCTAAAATTTCTGGGGAACGTCCCCAAACACCCGCCAAATATACCCGCGAGAGCTTCGAGGCCGCAAAGTTCGGTATTCGGGCTCAATGGCTAATTTGCAAATATTATAGGCTCATCCGAGTCATTTTCCGCCGTAAAATTGCATGAAAAGTTCCATGCGATTGTCTGGTCAACTGAGGGGGCTATTAGAATAAAAGTAAGTATAAAAGTAGTTTTTCAAGTAATTGACATGCATGAGTTTTGTGTCATGGATGCCAGGAAAACATTATGGGTACCTTACTTTTCAAAATCCCGGGGGTGGACCCCATACTCCACACGGGCTTTAGAAATTCGCCTTCATTGGCGCCCCCTTTACAAAATGTTGGATCCGCCCCTAAATATGATTGTGATTGGTTGTCCTTGTGTTTTTTCCTGGACGCAATGCTTATTTCAGGGCGATATTTACTGGTGTGGTGCCATCTACGTCTCAATGGCCGTATGATCAAAGAAGCGTAAAGCGGCTATATACTGAGCTATATGGAGTGGGCGATCATTCGTTGACCATGGTATTTTATTGGTTATGGTGTACAGTTCTTGTGATACAGGTATTATTGTTCTATTTAATGTTTAGATTTTTTTTTAAGTCTCCCTTTGAATTTATATATTTTGTCTTCTTGTGATTTTAGCCCACACACCTCGCTGGTATAGGCCTACAGTAGTACTCCCCGGCACACTTCGCTGTTATACATAATACAGGAAAATACTCTCTTCCGCTGTTATACAAAACACAAAGCAAACAGGTTGAGTTTCATCTTGAGCTAGACTCTTGACATGCTCTGTAATCATTACTGATTACTGTAGCTTAGACTTATGATGATAAATCATAGATCTACATGGGCCGTAAAGCCCATTCAATGGTGACTTGCAAGATCACCGTCCGAAAGTTTGCCTATGTTTGCACATGTAGGCCAGAGCCGTATATATAGAGAGTTTGGCCAACTCGGTCCCGGCTGAAATGGCCGTGATTGGTCAAACGCCGGTCACGTGCTCGCAGGCGCCATCTTGTTACCATAAGACAGTATTTAGACAGTGTTGCAAAATGGGAAATGCTTTACAGAAATTTTGTTC
>JAODAI010179078.1:0-10755 GCA_027575025.1 Scotoplanes globosa | reverse complement strand
TCTCGCTTGATGTTCAGCGTATGGGATTGGAGCATGGTCAACAATCCAGTGATCCTCGACTAGGAAAAAATTCTTAGGACGGCGCTATTAAACCGGAAGGTTAGAAATGAGCCGTTAAACAGAACCAACAATCAAACACCATACCAGTTCTACTACACAGACATCTTTAGTGTGCAATAATATGTGTTATGCATGTCAGATTGAGGCTGTTGGGTAGTTTCACTCCTGGTCATCCCTTCTGTAATTTTCTACTGATGTAATAAAATTGTACCAGTCTCTGTGAAGGCATGCAGTTTTTGCGACATGTGCTGCCCTGATAGGCCTATTGAATGCAATTATGTATGAAATAAAGATATTTGATTCTGTAACCTTCAACTGCCGGTTATTGAAACCGTGCATACTGATTGGTCAATACGGCGTCACATCATTGCAGGTTATCCTGCAACACACCGTCAGTTATTTAGTTGAACTGTAATGCGCGGGCAGGACATACAACAATTTCCGTAATATTTCATGTTTTTTACTTAGTTTATGTGGTAGAATAGGAATAAACTACAGTTAGGTGATTATTGTTGGATTATAAATCGTCTCAACCCTAACTTGGTCAATTAACGGGACTCGGCTCCAGCTCTCCCGTTATTTGACAGATTTAGTCGTCTACTGTAACTGCAGTTTTCCTTAAATGAACCATCTCCGCTAAGATATACTTTCCAACCAACACTTTAAGAATTCCAGGTTTCAAATTTACCTTCAGATTACAAATTACAAATAAGCCATAATTTTGTAACATTAGGCTACAGACTTCTCACTAGCCAGGCGGTGGCGCTATTGCATAGTACAGCAACGCATCTGATGTAATGCAAGTTTTTATTTTGTAGCAGTGGTACCACTATGGAATTTGATAGCGTTTCGTATTGACAAAATAATAAAATGACATCCTGGCCACGACTGAAAATGAAGTACAAATTCCGGGATTTGATTGTAGAAATGATTCTAAATTGACGGAGCACTGCCGTGGAAGATGAGACTCAACCTGTTTGTTGTTTGTTAAACATTTATTTTTCTGATAAATTAAATTTTGATTGTCTGTCAAATAAGAATTTGCTTTCAACTAGTGAAGTGATATATGCACCAAAATTTGTATTTTTTCAAACCTTATTAAAAAAACATCTTTATCAGGAAATAGGCAAGTCGATTTGCCGGGACTTGGTCCCAGCCGGAGCGTGCAGCAGCAAATGGCGAACCTTAGAGGGCTCAAATGTTCCAGTACAGATTTGAAGGAGAAAACTGAAGCAGACTAGAATTTCAATTTATAATGGTTATGTAATATAGGCATACATTGAAAGGGAAGTGATCTTTAAATATTGGAAGGCTTTTACCAAGCACTTTAAAAGTTCTAACATATTAATTGATAACAAGTCAATATATATTTAAGATAAACTCCCCCTAATAAGAAACACCATGATATACTGTACATGTATGCATTGAATATAAAATAATTGAAGTCCAAGTCAAACAATCCGACATCAAGAAACACAATAAATGGATCAATTCTTTACCAACAATAATAGTCTTCCAGAATTTATTTTCTCCTGATGGGATAATCTAGATCACTGCTGCCTTGACGTGTGTCATTAATAGGCCTATTGGTGGCTTATTGCCGCTTAGAGCACTATGGTGGTTACACTATGACAGAGTCACCGATTATTGGTTGGTTACAGTCAATAAAGTTATCCAATCACAGCTCTGTGTTTTGTAGTACTAGCTTATTGTTATTGTCTATGGTTAGGGTCAGGAGGTTAAGCACTGTACGGTATGTAATTTACACCAACATTCTGAGATTCATAAAGTACTGTAGCTATACTGTGCGTACATGTACGGTTGTTGATTATTTGAGTAATTATCCACGCGCATACTAAAATTCAACAATCCGGTCCTCTATACGCGATTCGAGACCGGTCTCGAATGAGATTTGACCAACCAGAATGCAGCAGAACGATCATGTGATGATCTGATGTTTATGAATATAGGTTCCATGCTGATATATATGCCGTTACGATATTATCTCTCTCTGAACTGCAGTGTCTTCCTATCACTGACTGTTTGGGGTGCAGTTATACGCGGTATAGCATCCACAGCCTCTACTCTATTAAAGTTGGGGAAATAGAAGAGTCCGCTCTGTTTTAAAGTTTTAGGGACACGTATACATGTGTTCAATATCGCTTGTGGTCGGGTCATACCAAAGGTGCTGAAAGTTATACAGACTCCCTTCTTGTTTGCTTTTCAGTGTACAAGGTTTGGAGCATGGTCAACAATACAGTGATTCACAAATTAGGACATCCCCATTAATTGTCATTGTTGATAAAATGAGTCGTTGTACTTTACAGAATCAGTTCAATTAATAACATTTTCTCAGAATCGTTCCAATCAATTACATTTTCTCAGAATCCGTCTTATTAATTACATTTTCTCAGAATCCGTTCTATTACTGACATTTTCTCTTATCTGATCTGCAGACTCAACTTCCTTGAGGAGAGCCGTGGTGGTCGTGTTGTCCATCTCATCTTCAACGGTCAGTTCCTGAGAGATGATGCCCGCCAGCTCGGCTCTTACAACCTGGTTGATAACTGTGTTGTACACTGCCATATATCGCAGCAGCTACAAACTCCCGGTACGGTGTCACAGGAGGGAGGACCAGCCGAGCAAGCCGATCTGGATCTTGGACAGTTTATGGTGCCTCTGTTTGCCTGTACCATCGGCTTTGTATGGTACCTGCGATGGCAGTACAGCTACATGTTCAACACAATGTCAATGATATCACTGACTGCTATCACAACACTGTTCCTGCTGGCAGTGATGGCTGCCTGGCGGTGATGGATGGGCCTCCGATGGACCACCGGGGGATATGCACCACATGTTCAACACAATGTCAACGATATCACTGACTGCCATCACAACACTGTTCCTGCTGGCAGTGATGGCTGCCTGGCGGCAATAGATGGACTGGTGGATCACCAGGGGATAAGCACTGGACATGTTCAACGCAATGTTAATGATATCACTGCAGTGTTGTCACTATAGGAATTGAAATCAGGGGGCACCTCCTGTTCAAATTTTTTTGGGTGGGATTTTTTAAATCTAGGCGGTTTGCTTAGCGAAATATTTGATTTTCGAGGAACATAGCTAATTTACTACTTGAAAGGGATTTACTGTATAAAACCTGATATATATGATGCAACATTATTTGTGTTGGTATGACACCAAAAATGTAGAATGAAAATTAGAAAAAACTAGAGAATTCTCTCCTAATTTTTTTCCATGCGGGATTTCTGCATTGCGGCGCCCTATGACGACACTGTATCACCGACTGCCAATACAACACTGTTCCTGCTAGTAGTGATGGATGCCTGGCGGTGATAGATGGACCACCGGGGGATACTGTGCTCAACGAAATGTCACTGATATCAACGACTACCATCACAGCACTGTTTCTGCTTACTGAAGCCATAAGTGAACCTGTCAACTGCAACTTAAAAATACAGGAAATTTCTTCCCCACTTCCTTTTTCAATTGGTGTGGATCTACCTCAATATCGACATGTATCCCGCTGCTGGCGACAACCCTGCTTAATTTATCTGACTCCATTTCATTCTTGAAGTATGTAGGACTGGATTGATAATGTTTACAGTTATATACAGTGCATAAACCTGTTGATATTTGGAGAATATATTCCAATGTTTCAACTGATTATATTCCAGTTGCTCTAACCAGTATATCAAAGGCTTTTGGTGGCTTATGTAACATGTGCGTTGAAAAGGGCCAGGAAACCTAATCAGTCAATGAAAACACCTTTCAATGCTGAGTGATGATGATTATATCCCTGTGGCTCTAACTGGAATATCAAAGGCTTTGGGTGGCAAATATGAAATATGCGTTGAAAAGGGCCAGGAAACCTAATCAATCAATCAATGAAATCATTTCAGAGGTTTTGAGTGATTGGCTGAGATTACAACCTCATTGTTAAAACGGGGCATGAAGGTACTCAGGAGATGATGACTGTGATATGCTAGTATGTTTACCAACTAATCTCTGTTAAAACGGGGCATGAAGGTACTCCGGAGATGATGACTGTGATATGCTAGTATATTTACCAACTAATCTCTGTTAAAACGGGTCATGAAGGTACTCAGGAGATGATGACTGTGATATGCTAGTATATTTACCAACTAATCTCAGCTAACCCTTTCACTTTCTTCCATCGGTGTGTTAATACCCACTGATGAGAGACATAATTAAATACGTCTTTCCCTGTTCACGCACCGCTTGTAGCTTCCCGCAGTGACACAATATCCTGTCGTCACACGTGGGAGAGGGGCCGCTCTACATTACATTGGTAGTCAAAGGGTTAATTAACCAATTATATAATATTCATAAAGACCATGTTGTCACATGATCGTTCTCCTGCATTCTGGTTTGTCAAATATCAATATTTACCGGTTTCGAATCCAGTATAGAGGACCGGGTTGTTGAATTTTAGTGGGCGCGTGGAGAATTACTCAAGTAATCAACAATACTACATGGTGCGTACAGTATAGAGCTAGGTATGACGCATACGCGTATCCCTTTAAATAATATAGTTGGTTTTACGTTTCATGCGCGAAAAGCGCAATAATGAATACTTGCTCACATTGTGCACTGTGCAATGCTTCTTGTAAAACTCTTCTAATTTATACGCGTGTTGACGCTTCTACGTGCTTTCAAACACTATTAAGAGCGTATTAAAGATGATGTATACTTTCTTTGACGGTACGACGTACGTACACGTACACTGTGAATACATCAATGTATGCACTGCGTATAATTAACAGCGGGGAGTATATTTATACATTATCTCCTTTATTCACCCACTAATCATGGTCAGCAACTCTGAGCTATGATCATTGCCCACGCTTTGCGTGTAATACTACCCCCGGGTGCCGCAAGTGTTGGTTATAAATTGTTACTTTTTCTCACTCAGTTTGAAACTGAGTGAGAAAAAGGGACAATTTATATCTTCCAATTGTAGCGTATAGTAGAAGCGGTATGTTTGGAGAAAAAAAATTAATCAGTTAACTTACAGCCACTGGAATATAATTACCATCAATCCGTATATGAACTCATGACTTTGAGATCACAGAATATTTTTCTTTCAATATGTTTCCTTGCCCTTTTCAACACAAAGGATATATGAGCCACCCAAAGCATTTGATATACCAGTTAGAGCCACTGGAATATGGATCATTGTAATCCTGGCCTTGTACCCCTGACCTTGTGATCACCAGTAGTGCCAGATAGATTAATTATAAGCTAGTTCATCAGAAGCACACCACTCAATACATTGTACAAGATTCTACAATCTTCCATTACATGTTTTTGTCAAATCCTGTATACCAATTGGTCAATGCTGTTCATCCAAACAATATAGCGGATCTACACCGACGTAACATTATTGCAAAATAATTTAAATCCGGCGACAACAATGGAAACATACAAAGTCAACGACAATGTCAATCAACTGTTTACAGCCAATCAGCAACACTATACTAAACCAAACTAATGATTATGCAAATATAAGTTTGTGTACACTGACCTCTCCATGCCACACTTATCAGTGAGTGACGTCACATGTGCAAAAGGTCTACAAATTCATGAGCAATTGTTTATTCCGCAGCCAACTTATACCGTTAATGCGATTGTCAATTACAATAATCGGTTTTGGGTACCCAGAAATAGGCGGAGAACAAACCAGGTGTTAGACATACATGTACGTATTAATGTATCTCAGCACAGTCTGGAATAATGCAGGATTTACAGACCTAAAAATGACGGGGAATTACCAGGGGGAATGTTGAAACATTAGGCCAGTGAAATGTGAGGGTATCTTCCACGATGTGCCTGGACTTTACCCTGGGTAGCTACTTCAACACGATACTCAGCAGTACCGGGACTTTGAAACTAACATAACATTTCTCAAAATTACATTCCAGGATAGTTGCCCCCTATTTTAAAATACGTTGTGGGCTTAGATTTAACCAGTCTCATTATATTGGTGAACTTAATTCATTCGTATGAACCAGACATCAACCTGCGCTCATCCAAAAAAGATAAATTAGTACAACTGCAATCAAATATTATGTATTATGGAAGTAAATGTTTTGCATTTGCAGCTGCAACACATTGAAATCAATTACCACAGAGTGTCAAATCATGCGTGATATATTAACACATTTTAAAAGGTTACCTACAACTCATCGTTTCTCACTTCATTATAATGAATGCATATTTTCATGAACCACACTTATATTTATGTGAAGTTTCACTTTTGTCACGCCCTTTGAGCTGTGACCTTCTGGTCTTAAACAGGAAGAGCGCTACATATATATTTATGAGTAATAAAACCGATAACTAACCTTCTTGCACCAAGTACCTGACATAGGTCAAGAGCCAGAACCTGTACTCTTTGGCTGACTTTAGGGTGACAGCGACGGCCAACTGGTTCTCAAGGTGGCCCAGTGTCGACTGCTTCTGAAGGGATGGGTGCGACTGAAATATATTCTTGGCCTGAATACTGGATCTGAAAAATATCGAGGACAGCAATAAAGACAAAACAAGATTTACAGACTATTTTTAAAACCTTTGATAAACCAGCTAGAGCAAGGATCATTAAACATGCGGCCTGCTGACATAATAATAATAAACACTATTTATATAGCGCTTTATGCAGAGCCTCAAAGCGCTTGAGGAGAAAGATGAAGCTTAAAGAAAAATACAATTAGAGAAATGATCGGCATGTTACAAAAAATAATGTTGTGTTGAACAGAGAATGGATGAAAAACAAACAAGTATATTGGCCCTCTTTAAACAACAGGGTCATATAGAGCTAACCGGTGTTGAACAGGTGGGTTTTCAGGTTCTTCTTAAAGGAGTTGACACTGGAAGATTGATGTATTGCATCGGGCAATGCATTCCAAAGTGATGGGCCCATCCAGGAAAACTCACGTTTGGCGTAAATATGTATATTTTAGTGAAATAGAAGAATTGCAGTTGGCTTGGAAAATATGTTTCAAGTTTTACAAGCATCACTTTCTTTCCTTTACAACATGTACATTTTAGGGAATAAGTAGTATTGTTATTGGAAGCATTGCTACATAGTTTGAACCACAATGTGCCCCGTCAATAATTATTTATAATTGATACCCTATGATATTGGTAAACTAATTTATTGGTTAGGAATGGTGAATTGATACCCTATGATATTGGTAAACTAACTTATTGGTTAGGGATGGTGGGGAGGTTTTTTGGCTTCTTCTGATCATTTATTGGGCGGGTATTTTATACGTGCTAGTTATGTTTGACGTTTTAGGTTCAAGACCACTATAAGTTGAGTCATTCTAAAGACTTAGTTGCACAATCATTTTGATATTCAGCATACGAGATTGGTGCATAGTTATTAATTCACAATCACAATCATTCGATCTTAACGTTATAATAATTAATATGTTTAACTGCATGCTAAGGTTTAGTTAAGTAAAAAAGGATCAGTAAGGACATGGTCATCATAATATGATCCTGAACCTCCATCACCCAGTGGACATCCTAAACCCGTCCACAAAACCATTCCTAAAGGTAATTAGCACAAGCTACACGAACCAATGACTCTGACCAGCCATTCCACTCTTCAACAACTCTCTGAGAGAATGAAAACTTCCTAACATCTAACCTGGAATACTTCTTACGTAATTTAAGACAATGACCTCTGGTACCAGAATAATCGGACAGCGTAAAGAAATCATTGAACTTCCAACTTATCAAAACCATGAACAATTTTAAATACCTGAATAAGATCACCACGAATACAACAGAGTTCCAAAGTTGTAAGCCTTAGATAAGATAGAGAACTAAGGGAACTAACTAATTTAGTAGCCCTTCTTTGAACACACTCAAGAACAATCCTATCCTTAGCTAAAAACAGATTCCAAGCTTGAACAGCAAACACCAAATGAGGCATAACCATCTGCTTATATAATCTAACAACAATATCCTTATGGAGGAACTTAAAATGACGTCTAATTAACCCTAAAATCCAATTAGCTCTCCTCGCAGATTCGATACACTGCTTAGACGGCTTCAATGAAGAATCCAAATGAACACCCGAATCCTTCTCCGTCTGTACAACCACTAAATATAGGCTTTCAGGTGAGTGGGTATACATATAATGTTTCAAAGCCAAAATATAATTTATATCTCTTACTTAAAATTTGGCGAGCACGGCTGTACAAGTGGTATACACGACGGATCGAAAGGGTTAAGACTCGTGGTGACTCGGTCTCACATTGATTTTAATTATTTATGAATTGACGTTGAAAATCATGATATTGAGTTTGGTGACACGTTTCTCGGTCGGACACGTTAACATTTCCTTTGGGAAGGAGTATTTTAACTATGCTATCGCACTAGTTCGGGAGTATTATGCGTTTTAACGTTTTCACATTTCACACCAACACTTTAATCCCCTTCATGTTTACTATTTGTTCAAGTTTATTATTTTCCATATTCAAATGATGTATGCATTGTAATAATTATATTGTAATAATAATGTGGAAGAAGTTCTGGGGAAAGCAAAAGCTTATTCAGGGCAGACGCCTTTTACAAGAAACACAATAAATAGATAATATAAAGAAATATATCAATTATCCCACCCATCCCTTATAACATACTAAGTAACTAATAATATAATTGTATATAAATGTAAGGTTATGCATGTTGGTAGTCGGAATAAGCAGATTGTTTATAATATCAATGGTAGAAATTTATACTTTACCCTAACAACATCCTCAATGCCACTCCTAATCTACTCCCCATATCATCGAGAACATTACACACCCTAGACTCCCCTATCGGCCTCACGATCTCCTAGGTCCCGCCTCCTAGGCCCCTCCTCCCGGCCGGCCTTGGCCAAGATAACCATATCTGAGCTCCGCCCGATAGAGGGCAGTATAGTCCTCTTTATTTCTCATCTTAAACCCCATAGCATCTATTAATTTGGTCTATCAAGATTCTGTTTAATATCTTGACATTTTGTATATCCTCCTACAGTTTGTTTACTGCATTTTCTTGTTATATGTCTTGATTTGCCTCTGTATCTCTACTAGACTGGTAAACCAGAGGACAGGAAGTGTGTTGTGGTGTCCATTTCACCGCAGTCCAGGGCCTCCCTCGCTGCGAGATACAACATCTCAGTGGCAGAGGCAGCTCACAAACTGGTCGGTTTCTTCAAGGGAATTGGTAATTAATTTACATCAATTGTTGGGCCTATGTAATTACTTTCATCTTCATGGAACCTTTAAATATACATTTGGAAATACTCCGAGGGCGGCAGTTAAGAATTATCCATTAAACATAAACAATACTGCACTGTGACACAGTGACATAGCTGTTAAGCATAGCCAACCCTAATTGAGAGATCCAGGATTCAGACTGGTGTAGAGCATCTATTCCACATTATACTTCCCCTTTTCCTATATCTTAACAAATAGTATGACCTCGTACAACTGACCTATATCTAGTAAACTTTTGGCATCAGGCCCCAATGACGTCATCTCTCCATGTCACGTGACCACTAACTGGCGCCAATACCAATACACACACCCAATGCTATATCTAATCATTCCTGACTTTGCTTCAGCTCGACCTAGTCATTTTATTTTCCACATTACTGCATATTATTCTGCAATACACAGTGCTCAGCAATAATAGATTGAGTTGCTTAATATAGTGTGCAGAGGTTTTTTAGGGTGTAAAAGTCACATAACTCTCAGGAATAAATTTCAAGAGTCATAGTTCAAGTTCCAAGAGTCAAGTTCAATTTCCAAGGGTTACCCAAGAGTCCCGGTTCAAATTTTAATTGTGTGATTTTCGATAGTTAGCTCTATAACGCGGTATTGGTTGGTGCAAAATCACTCATAAGTACACTGTTTAGACCATAAATCCTATTACTTAAACCAAGTTACCATAATATTGAATGACACTACTAGCTTAATATGAGCTTGCACATTTTTTTATGGCAAAGGGGTGGTCACCAGTCCGGTCGATTGGCAAAAAAAATAATAAATCCCAAGGGTCAGGATCCTTGGCTATTTTTTTCAAACGTCATCCCAGGTTCCTGTGCGTCAGTGACCTGGAACCCTGGGCTAAAAAAAAACTGGTGTGTGTGGTGCATTATGTATGTATCCCCTCATGGGAACTGTCGCCTGACTTTAAAACCTGTGAAATGGCTAGCGAGATATTACAGTGCCACCCAAGTTTTCTAAGTCTATTCATCAGCACAACTCCCTGCTGTGTTGTGTAGGCCTGCAAACCTTGTAATGTTGTAGATAAAACCTGCATGCCTGCTTCCTGCACAGTATACACGTGTGTAATTTACCACTATGCTGTCTTGTGAGATGTGTCAATAAATACAGGATTAGACATCGGGAAGTTGGGATAGTTAAAGTAAATTAGATTGTGACTTTTATGGCATGCCCTGGATAGTAGCGTTGGCCCCATTTTCAACGAGGCCATTTGCGCACCATAATAATATCGGCCGGGAAGGCACTTTATTTTACGACGATAAGCGACCACCGAAGTGGAATACGTAATAACGTGTAAATTACAACTTCACGTCGAGTGGCAGTCAATTCTTAAAATTTGAAATAAAATTTGGAATCTTTTCATTTC
>JAODAI010178967.1:0-10755 GCA_027575025.1 Scotoplanes globosa | reverse complement strand
TTTCTAATCCATTTCCATTTATCAAATAATCCAAATTGCCCTTCTCTCTGCTGGGAATAAAAATTCCGCGGCCCGGAGAAGACTGTGCGGGGTAGGTAAACAGTCATAAACTGTGATTATGGTAGATTGAGGTTAGAGGCCGACCTGAGGTAAAACTTCTACCCTCCAATTTGAAAGATTGAAATGATGTAATGCTAACCTATATCTCATTCGTAGGAACATGTCCAGCGCATGTTTTTGGGTATTTATAAATATACAGTGACACATGTCGGACAAATTAAGGTCATTTTTTTCATTGTCACCTTTTCTTTATAAAAAATACAAATTCTGAAAATACAAATTGTGAGACCGTGGGCCGAGAGCTAAAATTACTCTTCTAAAATCTGGAATCCGGTGCCACTATCAAACTTCCACTAAAATTCAGTAATCTTTTAAAAATAATAAACAATTTTCAACAGGCTTAGTCTGTCCAATAATAAGCCGCAATATCGACCACATTGTCAGTGATGTTAAGAAAATACACACCTGCCTCCTACGGCGGTATATAGAATGCTTCAATTTTGCATGAAGATCGAGAATGAAAAGGTTAGTAATCATACTAATTAGGCCATAATATGTCGAAATAGTTTGATTGACTGCAAATAATTCCTAAATAAATAATCCTTAGTGTTATACCTAACAGCAGGCATGCTGAATAATTACTAGTAATTACTACACATTCGTATGGGCGTACAAAATACCACAATTTTGTCATACATTTTTGCCCAGCCCTAGACTATTTCGTTTTCGGTCAACGTAAATAGGCGTATAAAATACTAGGCTATTAATTTAATATTTCAGTATGATTCAGTCTGATGGGATATTACAATTTATAAGATAAACAAAGTGGCCGAAATTATCACTTTCCATGACATTTATAAGTGCCAACTATCCCCTATATTGCACATGTCCCCTCTCCCATGTCCCAACACATATAGGGTCATATACCACACAATTATATTTTCAAGTGTATTATGCGTATGGGTACCCGACATGCGTACCCTCGAGTGGAACATAGGTCGTACATGGGACGATATGGGACAATATTAACCCTACAAAATAAAAAATAAATCCCTTCAATTGGGGGATTCTTACCCCAGCTATTTCATGATAATGGCGGAAATAAAATAATGCCTATATATAGGCCTACATTGGCATGTTAATAGCCGACTTACGAGCTTTTAAATCGTTCCTAAATAAATGTTTGTAAGTTGCAAAGTTTAATCGTTGGTGAGTTTGGAACGATCATTCTTCTTAAATACATACGAAGATTAAACTTACGAAGACTCGTAAATAATCTTTGTAAAATAGGACACAGGATTGTAGTAATAATTATACGGTTGACCGATATACAAGAGGGTCGGAAATGATGGTGCATGGCGCTATGCAGTAATAACCAAATTTAATCTAGCTATGTTCTTACAAATGCTGCTCAATTTAAATGATCAACTCTAAATTAACTGATGGAGGGGCAATGTTCGCCCTCCACACGTTTAACTCGTGAATCGCAACCGCTGGATATGTGATTTAAATTGGTATGTTTTAAACATTTCCAAGTAGGCGTATAATTTGTATATTAAAACCGTTTCAACATAATTATATTATTTGTGTTGTAACACTGTTCTCACTTAGGTAGCTAAAACCAGAGGTGAAAGGGAGTATGGCATTGGGTTTTGTAGATTTAGAGAAGGCCTAATAGTTATGTATACAGTGCATTGAGGTGAATCGGTGTCCCTGAAGCGGAAGTCAGAATGGTGAAGGGCGTTTATGGAGATACAAGGGGTGGGGTTTTGGTTGGTTCGGGGTGTCAGAAGAGTTTGGAGTTAATATTGGGATCAGTCGACTAGTCATGGTAGTGCCCTAACACCACTTCTTTATATTATGGTAATGGAAGTGATTATCATGAAAGCCAGCGCAATGAATGTATTCAAAACGTTGCTATATGTTGAAGACTAGCAGTAGTTATGGATAGTATAAGCAGGAGTATATAACATGAGGTTCCTGTAGAATGGAAGGATTTATTTGAGAGACATGGGTTGCATATGATCCTGGATGAGACGGAGGTTTTATCAGTGGGAATGTATCAACATGAGTTGGGCATAACCCTTTGAGGTAGAGGTATTAAGCAGTGTATGCTTTGCTTTTCTAGGGAAATTATTGATGGAGATTGGCGGTCGGATGTGGAGGTGCGTAAAATGATTCAGTCAATGGCTCTGGCCTGCAGGACTGAGAAGGGGTTGCCAGATTAAAAGGGAAATTATTGGGTATAATGTGTTATTCCAGCATATACTTACGGGCTTGAGACGGTGGCTATGTTTGGTGCTCAGAAATATCGACTACAAGTGTCAGAGAATAATTAAATGAAAAGAATCACGGGTGGCGAGTGGATAGGTGGAGTTTGGATGATATTCTGACAGAAATTGGGATGAATGGCAGAGAGAGTGACAATGGAGTACATGAGGTGGGCTTGGAAGGTTGAACGAATGGGCGGATGGCGACTTCCGAAAATAACGATATCGACGTAGATGTTGTTAGAAGGGTATGGGGATACTTTGTTTGAAATCACGATGGCAGGCCTGTACTGAGTGGGATTTTAGAAGGATTTGTGGTGATGTCGATTGTATGATCATGGCTATGGATAAAGGAAGGTGGAAAAATTTCGTGTGTTCAGCAGGTGGATAGAACGAGGTCGGATGTTATTCGGGGGGATATTGGCTTTGGTCGACGATGCAGCTGTAGTTAATATTTTCTTCCTCATCCCTTGTTAGGGATTCAAGAAGTAGGGGGAGAGAGATTAATTACTGACATGTTAACTCCCGTTGAAGGTATATTTAATATTTTCTTAGATCTATCCTGAACGGGTATGGTTGACGGCGGTGGACATAATTGTTTATTTAATGCGGATATTAATTCCAATTAATACACCATGATTAAATCGATTTAATATAGCCAGGATTGATCAATCAGATATTTAAATATTTTACGTGGCCACCTGAAGTATTTAATGTAGACATTAACTACAATTAATTAATGCCTCCATTAAATCGATTTAGTGTCTATTTAATATATTCATTAAATACAATTTATGCCTACATTAAATCGATTTAATGTCTACATTCAATATTTAATAAAGACATTAAATACAATTAATCATTTTACGTGGCCATGTCAAATCGACCAATTGGAAACTTTAAATTTGTTAAATTAACTATTCCATGAAATTAATAAATTCATGTAGCCACTGTATGTCGTACCAAAAATAAATGTATACAGACCTGAGATTTTAACCTGGGACCATAACGTTGATAATCCATCAACCGCATTGATTTACAAACACCCTACTAAATATCGTTATTTGTAATAGTATACTATACTGGTTGCAACTTAAGCCGGCGAGTTTGTCATTTCACAAACTAAGCTCTTTCGTACCGTTTCACAGTTAATATTGACAATATAACCGGGCTGTTAATGAGATGTAATTAGTTATAGATAATTGAAATACAAAGGCAAAGTACTTTGCTGATATTGTGAATGTGGTTTGAAATCCAGTCTGGCAATTTCTTAGGCATACTCAGCGAAAGCTACCAGAAAGTTTTAGGCGTAGAAAAAATCCTTCTGACTAGGATTTCAAAGTCGAATTTCGTCTTGAAGAACAACTTCTGATCCATAACCGAACAAAGCCAATGAAATTGACTAGAAAAGAAATTATTTGAGCAAGTTGTAGACATATATCATACACAGGGGCGGCTCAAGGATATTTAGAAAGGTGGGTCGCTGAATTCGGGAGAAGTCCGAATTTGGGAGCGCCGCAGGCTCGAAGCACCGACGGAGGGTTTGGCATATATGGAAACGTGATTTTCGTGATACGTCAATGGATAGGGCTTGAGGTTCGGAACCGTGAGATTCCGGGTCGATTCCCAGCTCCGCTTCTGGTTATCTCGGCATGTGTTCTTGGGAAAGACACTCTACACCCAGGTATTTGTGAACATGCATGTGCAAACATGGACAAACATTGACAAACATTTCGGAAGGAGGCCTGGCAAGTAACCGCCCTCACGGCCCATCGAGTCTGTGATTTATCACAGATCTGCTGACAGTAATGATTACCGACCAAAGCGGAAGCTGAGTGTTAACCTGTTTTTCTTTAACACAAATTATGGTTTAATGTTTAACTGGAAATAATTATGCATATTTTATATATTAATTTTTGTACCGGATGTGACCTGTGGTCCACCTGGATATTGATTCCTCAAAATTGGTGAGCATGAATGTTTACGTCAAAATATCCATTCGACCGTGACGGCCTAACTATTTTAAGGATGATTGAACTCACAATTATATGACACGTAATGAAAAGTCTCACACAAGCAGGAGGAAGTTTCGGCATGCGATCTTTGTAAACATACTAGAATCTGGCGGCGTATCCAGGAATTCGTTGACGGAGGCAGACGTGCATGTTACTGATTTGTATATTATATATATTGATCTGTCTGAGACACCATCTAAAGCGGAGTGTGACCTTGGTAATAGCGTGTTTTTGGATATATGAATGCCCTCACATGCAATCTGGTGCAACATTTCATGCAATTTCACGACAAGTTTGTGTTCACAAATTTCTTCTATATGCAAACAATGTTGGTGGTAAAAAAATAGGGGGAGCCCGAACGCCCCCTAGTTCCGCGCCTAATATATGCTTATAGCAGTTGAATGATGAATGCGCAGACATCAATATACAAAGTTTAATAGTCGTAAAAACACAGTGCCACAAGTTCATGATCTTTTCTCATCACTTTTATTTTGTGATCCTTCAAATCCTTCAAAGATTTCATATTCGAAAGCCTTATTCCAATATCGAAATATTATTCTCCATTTTTAAACTATAAAATAGCTTGTGTAACGGAAATGTAATGAAGTAAGCTACTAGCACGATACGGATTTATAATTTTTTGTCTGACCATGGAGCTATCAACTAGAATGATAGCTTCATAGTCTGATCGATCAGCAGATGTATTTTTCACGGGAAGTTATACATTGGACAACATCACCCACACATCTGCGTTATCTGCACTATGGAGTCATACACCAGTTATTTAGGAGTAGGCTGTGGCGTAGTGGTAAGCGCTACGCCCTTGCACCAATGCGACGAGGGCTCGATCCCCGGTCGGACGTGCACATGGGATGGCCATGTCTACGACTAGAGGTTTTACTCTGGGCACTCCGGTTTCCCCCTCTATCCCCTTGTCCGTTCGTTGCGTCACAGGGCCTTATGGAAGATTAGCCAATGGCTAAAGAAGTTACCCTGACATGAAATAAAAAAAATAAAAAAATACATGATTCAATCAGTTCCTAGTAGTAGATACATGATTCAATCAGTGCCTAGTAGTATATATATGATTCAATCAGTTCCTACTGGTAGGTGCATGATTCAATCAGTTCCTAGTAGTGGTTACATGATTTAATCAGTGCCTGCTAGTAGGTGCATGATTCAATCAGTGCCTAATAGTAGGTATATCATTCAATCAGTGGCTCATATGAGCTGTCTTTATTGAAGTGACCACACCCCGGTAACTATGTGGACAAAGAGTCTAGAATACTATTATTCTAGACTCTTTGATGTCGGGTTATAGGCTAAACCTGGTGGGGGGCGTCCATCGGACGGTAAATAACCATCCCTGGGTAGGACTGCCCGTGTCGTTATTCTAGTCTGGTCAAATTCCCGCACAGAGTATAGGGAGTTATCCCAGATGGTCATTCCTTTTATTTCTTTGTATTGTTAAAAATTAAGACGTGAATACTGATATATTAACTAAATAGCCTCGATGTTGATGTGCCGTTAAGCAATTTTATAAAAAGCTTTGGGAATAATATTAGCACATGTATGTAAATTAAGAAGGAAATGTGCAACCATTCTTATTTTAAGAAAATCTAAATTTCAACAAAAATAAACATAGGCCTAGGGTATACGCCTATATCTCAACTTAAAACATTACAAAAAAACATGACGGTTGGAAATTTTTGCATTATTAACAGGCCAATATAAAAATATAGGCATTATTCCAGACCCGTCTTGGAAAATATCCTTCTGTAGGGGGACATATCCCTCTGTCGGGGAAGAAATTTTGCCGTTTCGGGGATCGATCGAGGCCTAATTTTCGACCTGTAACTAGCTTATATAATGCTCCTGTGTTAATTATAAACACGGACTACAAGGTTAGGAGTTTATGCTCCTGTGTTATAACATGTTATAGGTCTAGCATAGGCCTACTACTTTGTTTGATTGGATCGTTATGCTATAGGCCTAGGCCTGGCCCGATGATAGACGTAGCTAACCTAGCTATAATTTATAAACAGTCCTAGTTCGAATACCAGCGCTGCAGTTGGTCATTTCGGGGGGTGTCAGTGAGCAGGACACTTTAAATCGACTGTTCCACGCCACCCAGATGTAGTGGGTATAGATAGGCCTATGTGTAAACATGGGCAAACTTTCGGAAGGTGATCTTGCAAGTCACCAATGGGCCTTACGGCCACTATAGATCTATGGTTTATCATAGTTCTAAGCTAGAGTAATCCGTGATGATTACATACAGAGCATGTCAAGAAGAGCTTAGCCTATAAAGACGAGACTCAACCTGTTTGTTTGTTTTTGTCTAGGGCTAATGTTAGGCCAAGCCTAGGTCCTAACGTTAGGCATATTAGTTATTACATAATTACACTTGCCATTTTAGAATAGCATTTTAGGAATAGGATATGTTGTCTGCACTCTGCGATCCCTCTAAGCACGTCATGTCGAATACGTGAACACGTACGTACGTACATCACTATTATAAACTATTATTTATTATAAATGAAAATACAAAACGCAGGCACTGCATATAAATTATAATAAATAGTTTTATCAAATATTTTTAATTATATCTTACGTTATACGGTACGCGTATATACGTACGTTGTCGTATGTATATACGTACGTGGATACATACGGGTATGTTTACGGCATGCGATACACACAGTACTAGTTATGTACGGGAAGCTGGCACAGTTGCAGTGTGCATGTGGCATGTTGTTTGTAAACGACATTGTGTCCACCCATTTCAGATCACGTGCATGACGGAACCCAGCTGCTATTAAAATTGTGGCAAAGATTTTTTTTATTGACTTGACCCATTGTACTGTTCACAATAGAACTACTTATCCATGTCAATAAAATACCAGTTACACACGTACTTGAAAGGAATTGACCATTCAAGCAATTTAACGAGTGTGCTGTGTACACTGAAATGTGAAAGAACAAGCAAGTGGGGTACAATTTTATTATACGACTTTGGTAAACGGAAAGTCGTACCCCACTGGGATTTACCAATAGGCATTGGGGGGGAGCGACATGCTCTCTCTGCTCTGTTAAAACGAGAGACGTGAATCTGTGCATTTACCGGTGCGTCTGTCAACCTCTCCTCCGCAGGGGCAAGTGCTACCGGAGACACTGCCTGGCCGACGACAGGGCGTGCAACGCCCAGCCCCGCACCATCAGCCACAAGTTCATCCGGATGACGATGGGCTACCCGGTGCCCGTGGAGATCTTCAAGGAGTCCATCACCCCGGACCCGCGCTACCAGTACCAGTTCCGGCTGAGCAAGGGCAAGGCGAAGTTCTTCAAGCTGGTGACCGCCGAGAACCTGGCCACCATCAAGATCATCAAGCCGATCACCGGGCCCCGGGGCCTGGAACTCAAGCTGGACCTCAAGGTGTTTCGGGACGGGCGCATGTTCGCCAAGTACGTGACGAAGATCTACCTGCACATAGAGGAGGATTTGTTCCCGTAGTCGGGGGGTGGGGGCTGAACTAACCGAATTGGTGTGTGATGGCGTGGAGGCTGAAGGCTGAACCCGAGCTGTAGACTATGGTCACTGGTCATTTTGAGTCTAGTCACTTGCGACAACTTTTAGCAAGTGGCTCTAATTGGTAAATCGAGTATACCAAATGCCTTGGGTGGCTCATATAACCTCGTTGTTGATAAGTGCCAGGAAACCCGATCGATCAATCAACCAATTTGTTGACTTCACTTGGTGACTGTGTCCCAGTGGCTCTAGCCAGTATACCAAATGCCCTGGGTAGCTCATACAACCTCGTTATTGATAAGTGCTCGATAAGTGCCCAATCGATCAATCTATCAATTTAGTGACTTCACTTTGGCTCTAGCCAGTATATCGAGTGCGTTGGGTGGTTCATATAAGCTCATTGTTGATAAGAGCCAGGGCACCTGATCCATCAACCGCAGCGATGCAACTCATTCCGTTGCACCCCAGTTACAGCTAGTCGCAGTACGCATTGGCCGAGTGAAGTAACCTCGGATGCACCACATTTGTAACTATGCGCTGAATGAATTGGCCGAGTTAGTCACTTTTGACCAGTTTGGTGAGATCCGTGGAGTCATCTACGCTGATCTCCGTTTCCTGGAATTGGACATATTCTTGAGACAAGTCGTGCTTTAGATGCAACATTTGACTAAATAAAATAAGTCACTGCTCGTTTTAACGCTGGTGCCCTCAGCGCCGATTTTACGATTAACCAAGAAGAAGACCAAAACGTTGCCCCTCGGTAACGTAACTTTACTCTGGACCAATGGCAGTAGCTGCATTGCAGTGCGGTCTGAAGTGTACAAGCAAGCTTTATACAAATACGAGTAAATTCATGTAAAATATTGTGAATTATTACTCGTTCACAGAATATATGATATTATGTTTCAGCGAGAACCAATGTATATAGTCTCAATTGTTTGTATATAGTTAGTGTAAGGGAAGCATATTATCAGCCGGGATATTTTAAATGTTCATGTTATGAATTTATTAGATATAGAACATATAAGGTAAGTGTTTCTTCAAATGGTCCAATTGACCTGCCCAAGTAAAGGTCAAAGTTCATAACCTCCGGCTCTGCTCTGTATTTTGTTTCAAAATTTGATGTCTGAGCTAATCTTCCAGAAGGTCCTGTGACGCAACGAACGGAAAAGGGGATAGAGGGGTAAACCGGATTAACCAGGGTAAAATCTCTTGCTGAAGACATGACCATCCCATTTGCACGTCAGATCGGCGATCGAACCCTGGACGTAGCATTGGTATAACATGGGTGATGATAATTATATTTACAGTGGCTGTAACTGTTCTGTCAAACGCGTGGGAGCGTTGGACTTGTGATCGCAAGGTCGGGAGTTCGAGCACGGGGTGATGATAATTATATTCACAGTGCCTCTAACTGTTATATCAAAGGCTTTGGAGCATTGGACTTGTGATCGCAAGGTCAGGAATTCGAGAGCGTCGGGGCCAGAAAACCTATTCATTCATTCATTCATTGTTGTTGAAAAGGGCCAGGAAACATATTCCTTTATTGTTGGTGAAAAGGGCCAGGAAACATATTCATTTATCTGATCCAGCTAAAAATTGTATACTTTATCATTCACATATATAAACTGATTACGTTTCCAAAAAGGTGGCGCAAATTGAAGGCACAAGCAGCAACTGCGAGTGCCAGACGCGCGAAACTGGGTGGGATCGTGTGTAGGGTTCTACCCAGGATTTTTGTAAAAAGTGATGTGCTGACATGCGTTTTCCTGGCACCTACGAAAAAGTAATAATAAATATATCAGCATATGGAAGGCATATTAAAAAATCACTGCTGAGCAGGGGGTCCAGGCCCCGTATCCCCGCTTGTATCGGCATGGAAGGCATATTTTAAAATCACCGCCGAGCAGGGGTCCGACACCCCCTGGATCCACGCCTAAATTGTGTAGTAACGAATGTATACGTAACATTGTTGCCATAGCTCTGGTGTGTTCCTAGTTTGTACTATAGTCTGTTCTATATATGTAGTTTGTACAGACAAATATTTGTTTTGTAGCTTTTTCTATAGCCTCCGTCCGCATCTATAGTCATCCTTCAGGCTGATTTATACAGGGTTTGTAGAGTAATATATAAGAGACTGTTCAAATATAAAGTTATATTTAGTAGAAAATTGAAAGTTATAAATATATATTTGAGTTTACACATGATCTCTAAATAGTGGTGTGTGTGTTTAATATGGTTGAGGTATAATTTATATGCAGTGGTACATAGAGTCGACTCTTTTGAATACTAATGTATGTATGATATATCATGAAGAGGTTTATTGACTGGGAGAGTTAATATAACATAATAAACAGGGTATTAAGCAAGCGTATAGGGCTGATATAAATTTTAACCCTTAGGATTTTCATAGGCAGAAGGTGTGCTGTAAATATATATCAAATATAATCTTGCATTCTGTGTGATTGATTTACAATAAGAACTGTTCTTCCTAATATGCTATTATTTATGTTGTGTGATTAAATAAGACATGATATGACTAGACCACACCTTCCCCTGTATGATTATCTTATGCTAGGGCATGTAGAGGGCGACTCCCCAAAATGGCATTGTAGCATGTGGAAGTTGGTAGAAGGGGTAGGGGGAGGCCTCGGTTGAGATGAAAGGACTGCGTTGATTTTAGGAGGGCGGTGGGGATGGCGATTGGTCACGGCTATGAATAGAGGGAGGTGGAGAGCTTTGTCCAATGATGATGCGGCCGGCAGTTAGTTACTGTTTCAGGGCTCAAAATTAAGAATCGGAATGGGCAAGGCCAAAATGGCCAGATTACCAGGGCAGACAGTTGTTACCACGGAGGGGGCACCTCATAGCACAGAAAGTC
>JAODAI010178856.1:0-10756 GCA_027575025.1 Scotoplanes globosa | reverse complement strand
GGTCTGAGCAGATCCGTTTAAGACGAATTGCTTGACTGTAAATATATATATATATATATATAATTTATTATATGAAATTACGTTAATACTATAATGATATAAAATATAATTACAATGATGAATGTACTATTTGATAAATGTGATGTATTTACTGGCCTAATTACAACAACTAGCTATACTAAAGTAAATAAAGTCATATTATTTGTTGACAGATCAACTACTATATTAGATCTGACAACTATCCACCACATAATGGACTAATCAGGACGTAAGTCTCTTGGTAGTTAGCTGGGTATATAGTTCTTCTAAGTAGGTGAAGTCTGCATTTAGTTCCACGATATCACTTCTGTTGTGCATCGTAATTGATATTGATCCTGAGAAAAGAATAGTATAATATACAGGTCTATTATAATTACTATAGGCCAGTTGGAAATGAAAACAATAATATGATAAAGATAATGCATATATGGTAAGTCGATTCAAGATTCAAATATAAATAAAAACCAAAACATATTTTGATAATCTAAAACATAATCATTATAACAATCGGGATGATTTTTGTTTAATTTTTATGATGCTAAGCGACCACCGAATTGGGAGATGCAAGTACTTTTAAATTACAACTTCACATCGGCTGGTCATCGAATTTTTAAATTTGAAGTCTTTTTTAATTTTACCCAAGGCTGACGTGGCTGAAGGAGATTGACTGATTGATTCATTCATTCATTCTCTTTCAACAGTTCATTTCTAACCGGGTTAATCGCCGACCTCGGAATATTTGCTTAGTCGAGGATCACTGGATTGTTGACCATGTTCCAATCCCTTCCGCTGATTTTCAAGTGAGAAGCGAGTCGAAGGTAACGACATGTACCATTTTTTAAAGTTTTGGTATGACCTGTCGCGACAGCGACATTTTTATTACTAGGCGATTCGAGGGTAAATTCCCATATTGACAAAATTTTCGAAAACGGAATTTGATTAGAAAACAAGGTTTACGGTCAGGATTTTCTCCAAATTTTTATCCCTCCCATATGTAATCAATATCAGGCTTTCATAATCCGACCTCAAAATGGTGAAACATGTAACATAAATTGGGTTTTCGACAAGGGGCGTGTCCCGGTAGGCGTCACCCGTTTCGAGCAATGTGATTGCTCTACAACGTAAAATTGTCATTGTTGATATGCAAATTAGCCTCGATTCAACTAGCAGCAAAAAAATCGGACCTGACATCCAAAGTTCTCGCACCCACTGAACGAGATGATTATTTATGAGCCGATAGTCATAATTTATATTTTTATAAGGAACATAAAACGACCCAGTGGGCGGTCGATCCCAGAACCTTTATATTACAAAGCGATCAATCCACTGCTGAGAAAACATACCTCTGATAGTATACAAAGTACAAAAAGGAGTGGGATCTGATTGAGGGATTGATGTGTCGGGTAACGCCGTGCCTTGATCATTTTTTATACATGGCGCTATCATTATTTTTGATATTGCAATCATGCCCTCCTTGTCATGTTTTCGGACTTTAAGGAGTATCATTATATAAGTACATAATACCACTTCTTGTAGAACAATACTTCATTTATTCAGTGTTGTCATTGTTCTAAGTATATATTCAGTATGTGACACACTATGTCAAATAAAAGGTAAAACTGTCTCACATATATACATTTATAAATGTATATAAACATAAACTTTGATTGTACATCTATTATAGCCTATTGTACATCGACCACTGAACGAATACCTATATTTGCTGGTCCTTTTCAAATTAGAGGCTATATGAGTCATGCACCCAAAGCCTTGATATACCAATTAGAGCCACTGGAATATAATCACCATCACTCCGTATTCGAACTCCGGACTTTGCTATCACTAGTCCAAAGCTCTATTAACTGAGCTGATCGGCTAGACCGACCAGACGTATTACTGTAAAGAAACATACTTACCTATTGGTCAATGTCTATCGCGGTGTCTATATCGGCACCATCATCTGTATTATGACAACTGTCGGGGATAGGAATGGACACCTCAAACAACGGCGATGTGAAGGGTGCATTGTAAACTAAAAATGAAATCAATGATAATTATAATTATACTTCAATATGTGTGCCTGCGGTACACGGTAAAAGGTTTTTCTCAAAGGACAGATAGATAGAAAAATTAACTGCAAATAAACGGAAAGGTTACATGATGTCAATCAAAATGATAATACAATACAGGATAATTCTGAAAAAGCCAAGATAAACCAAACACTAACTATACATCAAAAACGTTATAGAATCAAAAGTTAGGATGGCGATGGGCCCGGCCTTTGTGAAGGTACAAGGGGCAGGGTTCTGGTTGGTTTGGGATGTCAGAGGAGTTTGGGGTTAAAGTGGTACTTAAGCAGGGTAGTTCCCCAGAACACTTCTTTTCATTATGGTAGTGACATGGATTGACAGGACAGTCAGTACAAATACTGTACTGAAAAAGCTGTTATATGCTGACGACTATAGCAGTTATGGATAGTAAGCAGGAGTTACGGGAGGCTCTGGTAGAATTGAAGGATTTATTTGAAAGACATTGGCTGCGTATATGTGAGCCTGAATAAGACATAGGTTTTATCACTGAACATGCAACGACAGGAGTTGGGTATAACCCTTACATACAAAGGTAGCATTAATCAGAGAGATGGTTTTGCGGATCTGGGAGAATGATTTCTGGGGATGGGCGGTCTGATAGAGAGGTGTGTAAAACGATCCAGTCGGAGGCTCTGGCCTGGAGAAATGTAGAGGGGTTATGTTTATGTCAGATAGACATATTTCTAAGAAATTAAAATGGAATGTATTGAGTACATGTGTTATCCTAGAATGTATTTACGAGCTTGAAACAGTGGCTCTGTCAGGGACCCAACAACAACGACTCCAAGTATGCAAAACATATTTGGATGATATAGATTTGGGTTGGTTAAGCGGGTGGCTATGCGATAGGAAATTCGAATGAATGGGAGTCTTACAGAGAGGGTGATAATGGAGCGCATGAGTTGGGTTGGGCATGTAAAACGTATGGACGAATGGCGACTCCCGAAAATGGCGATGTCACATGTGGATATTAGTAGAGAAGGGGTGGGGAAGACCTCGTTTGAGATGGAAGGACTGTGTTGATAAGGATTTTAGGAGGGCTGGAGGTGATGGAGATTGGAGGTTCGTGGCTACAGATAGTGGGAGGTGGAGATATTTGGCCAATGATGCGGCTGTCAGTTAGTACTTTATTCCTCACCCCTCGTTAGGAATTCAAGAGGTATATAGTCTAGAGAGAGAGAAGCAACAACTATAATAATAAATCGAATTGCACGTAGATAATCTAGGATGCGACCATAACTCATAAAATACGTAAATCTAACCCCTGCTGTAGAACATGACACAGAATGCTTCACGGAAAGTAAAGATTCCCGTAAATGACAAGTTGACGTAGATTAAGAAAATCACAGTAAGCATTGAGTTGAATAAGTATGATTGAATATTGAAAGACATATTAGCTCTCATTGACATAATTACACAGTAAACAATGCAACTGATAAAAAGATATTTCGCTCAATATTTTCCTAGATCTCTTGAAGTCTTCGGACTCTCGATCATTCTATTCTTATTTATAATCTAGACCAATATGGCCTACAAAGAACCGCTCTCATGTGGTTTGAGAACTACTTTAAAAATAGACAACAATTATTTTGTATATACAATGATACATTTTATAACAGGTGAATTGCTTACTACATTGATATTATGTCCATGTACAGGTGGTGAGTTGTGGTGTTCCTTGGGGCTTCATATTTTGGTATTGATCGTATTTATAGACTCGTTTGATTTGATGATACCAATATTTACTCGTTAGACAATAGTACTGGGGAAACTACTCCCGGAGAGATTGGTGTCGACCTTGTTGTATACTACTACATGGTTTTCTAATTTTAAACTCTCGATAAATATTGAAAAGACTAATACTGGTTTCCAACATGTGTATCAAAGTATCAACATTATAATTACAATATTTCAATTACCAATTGTATAATCAGATTTTGTTATCAGGTTTTGTCAGTGGGTTTGCAGCGACATGAGTTGGGTATTGCCCTAGCAGGAAGAGATATTAAGCAGGGGGGTAGTTGTACATATCTAGGGGTATGATATCTGGAGATGGACGATCCGATGGGTAGGTGCGTAAGAGGATTCAGTCAGGGGCTATGGTCTGGAGAAATGTCGAGGGGGTTATGACAGATAGGCACATTTCAAAGAAATTAAAAGGGAAAATACTGGGTACATGTGTTATTCCAGCATGTATTTACGGGTTTGATACCGTGGCCCTGTCTAATGCTCAACAGCAGTGTCTTCAAGTGGGTGAAAATAATTGGATGAGAAGGATCGCCGGTTTAAGCGGGCGGAAAGGAGGATATTGGGATGATACCATGAGTCTTACACAAAGTGTGATAACGGGGCGATTGAGGTGGGCTGAGCATGTGGATCGCATGGACGATGGGCATCTCCCGAAAAGGGATATGTCGCACGTGGAAATAGGCCGAGGGGGGGGGGGTAGGCCTCGTTTGAGATAGAAGGACTGTGTTGAGAGGGATTTTAAGAGGGCTGGTATGGTTGACGATTGGAGGGCCAGGGCTAGGAGTAGGGGTAGTTGGAGAGCTGTGGCCAATGATGCTGCGGTTAGTTAGTGCATTCTTCCTCACCCCTCTTTAGGAATACATGAGGTAGAGAGAGAGATGATATGCCAGTATTAACACAAATAAGCTAGATTTCGCGGAATGTTTATACGTTGCAGTAAAGTAAGTATTAATCTGTGACCTCTCGCCAAACAAGTTTCAGATATACATCTATACTCTAAATCAATTGTATGATTTATAAAAATGTGTAAGCTCTTAAAATCGCCATAAAATAAGCACATTTTATGGATCATTCCATTATTTAGACGGTTGATATCGAAACAATAAAGATATTAAATCTTTAATATAATTATAAGCATAATTATTTATAATAAGTTTCTATATAGATACTAATAAATAAATAAATAAATTTAGAAAATAGCAAAATTATAGTATTTGACTTAGTAAAATGATCATTATAATTATGAAAGATATGTTTCAACTGTCTTTTAAATGAACCAACGGTATATATAATGCTGATCCTCGATGAAAGAGCATTCCCAAGTTTGGTCCCGCATTTGGAAAAAGCGCGATCACCATATTTAGTAAGAGTTTTAGGTTCCAGAACAATGACGGTAGAGAAAGTGGGGTTGGCAATTTGATTGATTGTATAAATATGATTTCAATTATATAAACATTTATCAATCATGAGCATGATTTTAAGAATAATTTTCCCACTCACATGCAACCAATACAATAATTAGTTAAAAAGATCTGAACCATTATATCTGTTTTCCCTACCCGAATGAGTTTCACAGCGTAATTGTGAACGCAATGTAATTGTTTAATAAGGCCAGCGTCAGCACCATAATGCAAACAGTTGCAATGATCAAGTTTATGTAAAACTAAAACAGTCACAATTGACTTATATATAATTTGATCAAAAGATAAAATAAGGTTTCAATTAAGCTATTTTAGAAAGGACAGTTAACATGATTTAGTACAGTATTATGAATCTGCTTTACCACCAAATTGTCAACTAGTGTCAAACCAAACACCAAGACTTTTTGCTAAAAAACCTGATACAATTATGTTGATTAATAACGTCACTGACAACCCAATCGGGTTCCGTAATAATTATTTATATTTGTATGGGATTAAGACAGAGAAAGTACGATTTCATCTACGAAGTCAACACTGAAAAATATTGTTGAACATTATGAGGTAGAACCCGTAGTTTTAAAGGAGGAGTAAAAGATTTTCCAATCTGGTGGTTAGCAGCATATATCGCTCTCTCTCTCTCTCTCTACCTCGTGAATCCCTAAAAGGGGTGAGGAAGAAAATATGAACTGACAGCCGCATCATTGGCCAAAGCCCTCCACCTCCATCTATTTGTAGCCATGACCCTCCAATCACCATCACCTCCAGCCCTTCTAAAATCCCTCTCAACACAGTCATTCCACCTCAGACGAGGTCTCCCCCTACCTCTTCCACCAACCTCCGCATGCGACATCACCAATTTCGGGAGTCGTTCTTCATCAATATGAACAACATGTTCAGCCCACATCATGCGACCCCTTATCACCCTCTCTGTGAGACTCCTATTCATCCCAATCTCCTCCCGTGTATCCTTCAACCTTCACTATCCACCCACTTAACCCCCGCAATCTTTATCATCCAATTATTTTTGCATATTTGAAGTCTCTGTTATTGAGCCCCTGGCAGGGCCACTGTCTCAAGCCCCTGGCAGGGCCACTGTCTCAAGCCCGTAAATACATGCAGGGATAGCATATGTACCCAAATACATTCCCTTTTAATTTCCGAGAAATATGTTTATCTGACATAGCCCCCTCCACATTTTCCAGGCCAGAGCTCCCGACTGGATCCTTTTACGCACCTCCCATCAGACCGCCCATCCCCAGAAATCAATCCCCAGATACGCAAAACTATCCCTCTGCTTAATACCTTTATCAGCCAGAGTTATACCCAACTCCTGTCGTTGCATTCCCACTGATAAAACCTCTGTCTTAGCCAGGCTCATACGCAACCCATGCCTCTCAAATAAACCCTTCCATTCTACCAACACATCCTGTAACTCCTGCTTACTATCCATAACTATAGCTAGGTCGTCAGCATATAACAACTTTTTCAGTACATTCTTTGTACTGACTTTCCTGCTAATCACTTCCATTCCCATAATGAAAAGAAGTAAACTGAGGGTACTACCCTGCCTATGCCCAATATTAACCCTAAGCTCTTCTGACATCACTGAACCAACCATAAACCTACCCCTTGTACCTTCACAAAGGCCCTTCACCATCCTAACCTCTGATTCAGGTACACGTATCCACCTTAATGTAGATATAACTAATTCCCCGGGAATCATATCACAGACCTTCTCCAAATCTACAAAACCCAATGTTATACTCCCTTTCACCTCCATTTTCTTTTCCACAGCTGCCTAAGAGAGAACAGCTCATCACTTGTCCATTTTCCCTTTCGAAAGCCCTGCTGTTCCTCCCCGATCTCCGTCTCAACTCTAGCCCTAATCTTTCTATCCAAAATCCTTTCCAAAAGCTTTAAAACCTGTCGTAGCAGTGTGATATACCGGTACTTTCCTGGATCGTGAACATCGCCCTTTTGCTTCCAAATAGGTACAAACTTAGCCAGTCCGCCATTCCTTACTCCCCTCCCACATACACACATTGATCAGTCTTATTAACCACTTCACACCCACCCACATCCCCTGTACGAATAAACATTTCCAACCTCGTTTCGTCCATATATCCTTCAATATTAAAACCAAATTTCTTAATTTCAGAACATATGTAAATTATATGTAAAATATATTATTTAATAATATTTCTTAGTTTAGATAACATTTACGGATATAAGTTGTTATCTTGTGTATGACGACTGTCAACACTCCTCTAATATGAATAATATGTCACTGAACAGAGGTCTGGACTTGGTCACCACACTGATGCTATGTATAACTTAAGTACTGCTATAATCTTTTTGTACCTTGTGTAGACGGATTTACCTGTATTTTAATAATCTTTTCATTTATTTAGATACGCGGATGTATCACATATCTATGATAATCATTGATAATGGTGGATCAACACAACTGCTGGGGACTGTAACTGGGCGTAGTGACTTAGAGAATAATGTAAGTGTACACTTGTTAAATTGCGGGCGTATATGACATAAATTATGAATTTCAGTTCATATTACTAATATACATCTGAAATATTTCGACGCTTTTAAATATCAAAGCATATACATATTTAGATCAGTTTTATATTATATTTATGTTGTTCCAACACAAACAACAAATGTTGATTGTGGGTCCCATCATACATGTCTTATTTTATTCGTCTTTGATAATATTCATAGTAAGTTAGTATATTTATGGTACAGTGATGTCGTTATATTGATCAACTGTTTCAATGGCACATTCTCGCGTAATATAACGTGTACGGCATTTGTACATGGACAACAATCCAGCGATCCTCCATTTCAATCCCAAGAAAGGCGCTACAACCATTCATTCATACTTGGTCAGTTTACTCCAATTTCATTGGACTATTACCGTCAGCTGATCGTACACTATCCTACGACTACGTGGCTCGCTTGGACCCGATTGACTGTGCACACTACGAGATCTGCGTGCCAGACGTAATATCGACATCTCTCGATAATGCGATAGATTAGGGAGCTCTCCCCCAGCCAGTTCCGGGGAAATGATGAATCACTCCCCCGCCGACCCGTCTGGGAAAATAATTAATACGTCTGGGAAGTTTGAATAGGCCTATAAACAGGGTGTATTGCACGTTTTATAAGAAACTAGGGTCAGGCCTTACTGGCCCTATTGTACTAAAAAGTTTCTTAACTTTTATCTAATTTTACTACTAAAAAATTCTTAGCAGTTTCTTAATTTGTTCTATCAAACAACATTGCATAATAAGCAATCTTATGCAAGGCATATAGGTGTTGTTTTTTTATTTTAAAACTACATATAACAAAATAATGAGTATATTGGACACATTACACAATTACAAAACAAGCCATTTATTATGATTTTCGGTATCCTAAAAATTATGGAGTTTCTTAATGATTTTCAGTTTCTTAACTTTTGGCATGTGGTAGTAGTTTCTTATAGAAGAGTTTCTTATACAAAATGGTAGTCGCCGTCCCCCGTCGGGGAAACAAAATGGCGTCACCCTTGGTACATGGAACCCTGGACAGGTAGGCCTACCATAGTAGGTCATTCCTACTTTTATTATTATTTAGACTGAGGGGGTACGGGCTACTCCGAGCCAAACCCAAAGCTGAACGGTATATGCTTAAGCAGCTACATCTAGCCTTTCTATAAATAACGAAGGCTAATCCAACTATCTGAGTATATTTAGCACCACTGACCCTGTAGCAGTCTTAGTTAGTAGTAGGCCCAAGGTTAAATAACAATACAATATTTATAATTGAAAATTGAAATGGGATAGCCTCTCCCTAACATATAATAGAAGAGACAAAATATACGTGTTTCTGCAACACATGTATCTTCAAAAAGAATAATAGCACGTTATTTTTTAACTAAAGTAGTATATCCATATTAATCCCAAGACTGTGTATGTAGTCTTTGAAGTTAAACGTTATACTGTATCACTTTACTTGCTCAACAGCAGTTTTAATTATTAACTTAATTATTCCGCATACACTCTCGAACGAACTAATCAAATTTGACAAGAAATCTCGTCCGAGGGGCACTTACCAGAAACCTAGTAAAAATTAACTAGATTCTATTAAGAATTGACCAGATTATATTCAAAATTATCCAAATTCTATTCAAAATCGACCAGATTATATTAAAAATTGACCCATATTCGTGTCAAATTTGACTAGATTTCTTGTAAGTTCCCCTCGGACGAGATTTCTTGTCAATTTGACTCAAAGAGTGTACTTTTATTGTTATTCATGCATAAGCACTATGCATACTGTATACCAGCAGAGATTATATCCAGTGCCAAGTATTGTGGCGTGTCAGGTAACTTTTACGTAATTATGTTTTTTTTATTGATTTTAAATGTAGCGTTCAGCAGATTATATGTAAGGACTGGCTCAATAAATTACCCGAAACTGCGAATTATATCCCTTCAGATTTCTATATACATATCTACGTATTCTAGCAGAGAACATATTGTTCTTAGAAAATTAAGGATAGGGCATTCTCATTTAACAATCCTTTGCCAACATATCACGTATGTCAAGCTGTTCTTTATGTGACACTTTTTCTAATTGAGTAACCTGTTTTGGCAGTGGTTTGGTCAATGTATTTTACTATGAATTATATGTGTGATTTATTTCGTGGTAGGAATTATAACTCGCATCTTAAATTATGATTTTTTAATGGACTTTAATTGTATGATATGTATTTTTATAGTATCTGTGTTATCTTTGGTTTGTAAGACTTCTCTTGCATTGCATTAACTTGGGATTGGAACTTAGTAACCTTTGCGTTGACTTGCCGTTAATTTGTTTATTTATCTATCTATATATGATAACCTGTAAATAACTATTCTGATTGCATAAAAGTATCGTACTCGGTATGGTGATAGGCCTGGATCCAGTCAATCCCCATATACCGAGCATGAACTTTATATTTTTTTTGCTTTTGACATACTGTATTTTACAAGGCACGCGTCAATATTTGAGTGTTTGACCTCATTGACCTCAAATGTTCTTTGACATTCACCAGACATAGCAGCCTACATACCAAGTTTGAACTTTGTCGGAATTTAACTTTTTGTTATGACGTATTTACAAGCCAGGGGCGTATATAGTATTATTATATGGGAAGGGGCAAAGTCAACGTTTTGTCCCCATTTCACTATCTACGCGGAGAGTCAATTCATTTGGCGCGGAGTGTACATGAAAATGTTGGTCTTCCAAAGGGGCTTAGATGCACGGTGCTATCATTCCCCCATGTTTAGCTGTATGATTCAAAGTTGCAAAGTACCATATTTTCTAAATCAATGTTGACAATTATGCTACTAGAACCAATTGAACCCATTTCAATATCTAAGGGGAGCGCCAATTCGAGCGTACATATTTATTATT
>JAODAI010178855.1:0-16568 GCA_027575025.1 Scotoplanes globosa | reverse complement strand
AGATGCAATTTGATTTGGATAAGGAGAGGAAGCTGTATATGTGCTTTGTTGATCTGGAGAAGGCTTTCGATAGGGTTCAGATGAAATTGATGGAGTGGGCAATGATAAAGCGGAGTGTACCAGAGTTTGTATAAAGACGCAAAGACACAAGTCAGAATGTGATCAGAGTTATCAGAACAGTTTGGAGTAACAGTTGGTGTACATCAAGGATATGTGTTATCACCATTGGTGTTTGAAGTCGTGGTTGGCGTGATTACAGAGGATACAATAAATGGACCGTTGAGCGAGATGCTACAATATATACGGATGACCTGGCTCTGATAAGTGATACGATAGAGGGACTGAGGGAGATGTTTCAGAAATGGAATCAGGCTTTTGAGAGCAACGGACTAAAGGTGACTCCTGGGGAAACATAAATATTGGTTAGTGAAACGGAAGGATAAGTCTTGGAAAGTAAGGTAGATCTATGTGGAATATGTAGGGAAAGGGTTATGGCAAATTATGTGTTATGCACAAATTGTAATAAATGGATTAATGGTAGATGTGCAAAATTTAAGAGAGTGACCCCAAAGCTGGCTAGATACTTGGTTTGCGGACGTTGTAAGAGGAGGGCTGAAAGGATGGTGGAGCCGGTCGATGAGTTATGCGATGAGGTGGATACGGTGAAAGGATTGTGCTATATGGGGGTCAGGCTGAATGTAAGTGGAGGGTATAATGCGGATATAATGGCATGAGCAATAATTGGATGTGTGAAGTTCATGGAATGCGGAGAGGAACTACATGGAAGAAGGTTTTCATTGAGAACGAAAGGAAGAGTTTATAAGAACTGCGTGAGACTTGCAATGTTGTACGGGAGCGAAATTTGGTGTTTTAAGGAAGCTGATATGGGGATCTTGAAGAGGACTGAGATAGCAATGGTGCGGTCAATGTGTGGTGTGAAGCTGACCAATAAAAGGAATACAGATGATTTGATAGAAATACTTGGGATAGAGGAATCGGTGGAGCGGCTGGCTGGAGTACGATGGTATGGACATGTTTTGAGGAAGGATAAGATAGATCCCCTGAGAAAGGTATTGAATTGCAAGGTGGATGGATGCAGGGGACGAGGTCAACCAAAGAAAATGTGGAAGAATCAGGTGGAGGAGGAGCTGAAGAAGGTTGGGGTAAGGAAAGAAGATGCTACAAACAGGTGAGATGGCGGGATGGTGTAATGGCGATGGCTGCTAGAGTAAGGTGATTCCGGCCACTTCCGAACTTCGGAGACAAAACTGGATCAAAACAGGACCGAGGATGATGATGATATATAATTTAAGTTTCACATAAAAACAAATCTTGAAATGGTTGTGGCTTTGGGCCTTACATGTTATTTTAATGAAAATAATATATTTTAGCCTAATAAATCTGCATATGAAATACTGAAATTGCACTATTGAGAGTTAAGAAATTATTTCATTCTGACAATAACAACGAAACATGGCATGTTTATCGTGTTTTCAGAATTTGACACGATTGACCACCTTGTGCTCATCTCCCAACTACAATATTTTTAACTCAATAACTCTACTCAATAAGTATATGCAGGACTCAGTTTTTGAATATCGTGTTATTGTATATGTCTTCCAGCCCCAATGCTGATGTTACTTGAAACATAATATACGTATTAAATGTATATGATACAATTATACCATTATTTGAATTATAATTCCCATATTGACCAAATGGCAGCACGCCATCGTATTGAAGCTTGCGTTGCTGGCATCATACGGTGGATGACTGATAAAAAAATGAAATTTAACGACGGAAAGATAAAATTAATGATGGTCTTGCCTGAATTTAGACAAATGATAAGATAACTGTTGGTAATTCATGTAATGAAATGATAACAAAATTAAAACTTCAAGAATGAAACCCTATCGTTATCCAAAATATATCTTTATCTACATCGTGAATCCCTTAAAAGGGTTGAGGAGGAATGCATTACCTAACAACCACATAATTGGCCCAAAATACAGCATACACTTCAAGTAGCCAGCCAGTAGTTTGCTGTCTACCTTTGAGGATACATCCATTCAGAGTTATAATCTAGGATTATGATTAGAGTGGTCAAGAGTGTATATATATCCAAATTGGGATGTATTCAATTTCAGGCTGACTACAAGAAGTATATCCCCAAAAGATATCCTTCTCAATGTATCCAAAGCTATGTCCCTTCAATTTACATCGCCATCAGGACACCAAGAATACCTGTCAACAGCGTCCCTCCATCTAAATCGAGGCCTCCCTCTATACATTCTTTATACGACATCGCCATTTTGGAAAGCCACCATTCATCCATCCTTGCAACATGCTTAGTGCACGTCATACACCTGATATCAACCTCTCTGTAAGACTTGTGATCCAAATGTCCTCCCTTATATGAACTAACGCACCGATTTGCACCCGCGTAGTCCCTGTGATCCCTCTCATCTGGTTATTTTCGCATAATTGCATTACTGAGCACTAGACATATACACATTTTAATTTATTTGATATGTGTACATCTACCATAACTATATCTACTTTCCTCCAGGTCAGAGCACTGCATTGCATCGTTTTCGGTACATCATCATCATATATGCAAACGTATCCCTCTGCTTTATTTCTTTGATGCTAACGGTATACTGAACTGCAGTCGCTAATCATTCACGGAGAATACCTATATATTATCCGGGTCCGTACCTTATCAAATATATCCTTCCACTCCACCAAACCCCCTGCAAATCGTGCTTGCTTTCCATACATACTGCCAGATCGTCGGCGTATGCATGCTAATCACATCCATAACCATATATCAATATTTAGTATTATAACGTATATAGTTGAAAACAACGCAACCCTACCCGTTGTACCCTCATCAAGACCCTTTATGTATCATAGCGTACGCTCCATAAATCCCACGCATCTATACGTTAACATCACTAATTCCCAAGGAACTGCATCGAAAGCCTTCTCCAAATCTACAAAACGCAATACCATACACCCTTTGACATCCAGTCTCTTTCAACTAACATCCTGAGAGAGACTAGACCATTACCTGCCTCCCCCCTCCTCCGAAAACCCTGCTGTTCATCTTTAATTTCCGTTTCAAGCATTGTTCCAATTATCATAACTAAAATCGTTTCTAGTAGCTTAAAAACTAGCTGCGATAACGTGATACCCTGATACCTTTCGGGGTCATTAATACCATGTTTACGTTTCGAAATGGGCATACTAAGGCGTGTATATTATTCACTAGATATCTTCCCCCTCTTTAAAAAGACGTTGATCAATCTCACCTGCCACTTTACCCCCTCCCCTCGCATTCCTAATATGTATATCCGCTTTTTAAATAATCTCACAACCATATCCGTCTTTATCATTCTCAGAGCCGAATCCATTTCTAACTCTGAAATCACCTCTACCACAATATTACCCATCACTCTAGATAAATCTAAATCAGCACCATCCATGAGTGTACAGCTCCTTGAAGTGGTTATCCCATATCATAATACTTTCTTCCTTATTGAGAACCAAGATCCCATTCTCACTCTCTTCGCATCTACATATTTTTATGTTATGTCCTGTGCCATTTTGAAGCTAAGTTTTCTTCCCTTTTCATTATTCAGATGCATATAGATGTTATATTCTGTATTACCCCTTTCCTTTTATACTGCCCTACTAGCTGACCAATGTTGCTGCTGCCCACACATACACCGTAATGGTATGTCATGTAGTATCCCATATCCCTGATATCCTCTAATTTCTTCCATACCTTCATCTTCTCATTTACCGTCTTCTCTACATCCTTCTTCCACCACATCTGACTTTTTTAACGATCTGCCACACTTTCAAGATATCCTGCTACAAAGTTGATGGGCAACCATCACATATGTTAACTTAAAAGATCCCACTCAACTTCTCCATTCGCTACTATAGTAGCTCCTCAACATAATGTGCCACACTTTCCGTATATTATAGGGCCACCTGACCCGTACACATCCACCACTTACTCACTGATTGGCCCACCTTCCAATCCGCCTTTCGCTTCTATAAACGCATTACGAACACAAGCGGAATATGTTGTGCATTAATTAACTTGCTTCGCGATAATGGTCATACAATCCTTTACCCTCCATAATTGTTATTTCCTACCTACCAACAAATCAATATACAAATCTTGTTGCTTGGACATATTCTGCATTAATAGTATACATATGTAATAGGTAATTTAAAAAAAACGCAAAAATATAAATATTATGGAATGATAATCAAATGATAAATGCAATTAAATATTAAGTCTGACAAAGTCAATATAAAACAACTATTTATATCATATATCTAAAAACCTTCTACTATCCTACATAAAGTAATGTGTAATATTGGTTTTCTGTCAGCCATGAATAATTGTGGCGAGCAAGCCGTTCAAGACCAACTGGCTCCACTTGTTGTGGAAATGAAAGTCATGGAACGACCAGTAATGCGATAAGGCAAACGCTTGGTTATAACTACAAAGACAAGTGGGTAGCTACGAATGCCTCAATCCAACAACTTCAAACATCAAATAATGAAAATGAATTGCCTCCGCATTACCGGCATCAAGGGAACATAAGGTGAATCAACTGATCATCTCATCACTGAGCTTGTCAATGGCAAACTGGATCGCGAACTGATAAATGTCGACATCGACCGTAGCCACTGAATTGTACAAAAACATGGCAAGTTCACACGTTCTATCATAACAAAGTTCACTTCACATAGAGCACGTGCTTTGGTCATGAAGCAATGCCGAAAACATAAAGGCTCAGTATTTTTTGTATCCGTGAAGACCTTATTAAATCCAATCGAGACCTCCTGAAAACGACTACCGATCATCGTTACATTAGCTTTGCTTGGACCCTGGATGACAAGAAGAACGGACAGGAATACAAACATCATGTGTCAACCCTTCATTGTCTGAATATACTTTAGAACCAGTTGCATACAACGCTGTTCTTAAACTCATTCGGACTGGACATTATTTCCCGATGTTCCCAATTATCCTTTTGTTGTTCATCTTTAACGTGTCCTTTTAACCACGTAGATAATGAGAATAGGTATGTATATCATAATATATTTGAAAATATTGACCTGTCTAATCATTTTAAAATATATAGCAATTGTAACCTAAATGTAAATTACTACAATCGTGATGATGTCCCTCTCCATGACAATAATGCTGATTGCCAATCATTCACTATATCCCATATTAATGCTAGAAGTCTTAATCGATCTATTGATCATATAAATTAATTCCTTAGTTTACTCAATCATAAGTTTACATCATATCGGAATATCCGAAACATGGCTACCCTCCAACCTGCTATCATTGTATGAATTACCGAGTTACACTATTGACCTAAATGATATAACTAATTAACGTGGTGGAGGTGCTGGCATGTATGCTAAAAATGATATCACACGCATTGTTCTATCTCATATATCGACCTTCATCAAAAGTTGTTTTGAGTCCATTTTCATTGAGTGTACCTCTCAATCAAATTTAGTATTTGGTGTTATTTACCGTCCTCCTGACGGTAATGCTGAACAGTTTCTTCTTGAACTCGAAAAACTTCTTCATCAATTATCCACAAAACATTATTTCGTTATGGGTGATTTAAATCTTGACCTTCTAAACAGCAACAATACCATTATTACGTCATTCTTAAATATCTTGAATTCATATTTGTATCGTCATTGTATTACAAAGCCCACTCGTGTTTCATCGACTTCATAAACTCTCATCGATACTATTTTTTCAAATTATCATGATGTGATAAATACCTCTGGACTTATTACTAAAGATATATCCGACCATATCCAATTTGTTCATTAAGTTCATGCTAAAGTTGCATGCTCTGCTCCTGTTCTGAAAAATATCACATATTTTCGGACAATTTCCACTACAAAACTCATTTATTTTAACGAGTGTCTTTCTTCTGAAACTTGGGCCAATATTTATGACGTTGAAAATTCCAAAATTGCTTTTTCTACTTGTATTCGTATCTGTATATGTTTTGATCTTTCCTAAGCCTTTGGCACGCTTGATCATATAATTATTCTTTCGGTTATCCTACAGTCAATTCGAGGCTCGGTACTTTTGTGGTTTAAAAAATATTATTTAATTGACCGAAAACAATATATCCAACTATAATTTCAAATAAACATTTAATAGTATCATAACAGGTATCCCACGGGGTTCAATTTATATTAATGGCCCTCCAAATTGTTATCCGTATCTTTATGGAAATTACAACAGCATTGTATATACTGGTACCAATATTGTTTCAATTATTATTGATGTTCATGCTAGTGTGCCTAATATTATTAAGTGGTTCACGTATAATATGCTTCACACCAATGTTAATAAAATAGTATATATTGTATTGCATCACCATCATAAACAATTAAATATAGATAATCATGGTATCAATGTTGGTACCCACTTTGTTCCATTCACTATTAAAACCAAATATATCGGTGTTGGCTCTTGGACTGCACATATTGTCACTATATGTGAGAAACCTAAAAAACTATTGGTATACTTTATAAAATCAAAGAATATGTCCCTAAGGGTTGTTTAATTATTATTTATAATGCATTAATTATCCCATTTTTTTCTTACGGCACAATTGTTTGTTTTTTCTTTCCCCACACATATCAATCGTATACACATTTAAAAAAAAAATGTGATGAAAATTATTTGTGGCACCTCCTATATTGCTCCCTCTACGCCTTCGATTACAGATTGAAATGCTCTAAATGTCGTTGATATTGCATACTTTCTAATGGAAACATTTATGTTTCAATATGTTAATGGTGCTTCTTCGACTTTAAACTCTTTATTTTTAAATCGTGACCATACTGAAATTCACTTCCAAACAATCTTAAGAACTGTAGTATCATTTATTCTTTTCAGTATTATTTTAAACAATATATGTTATCAAAATATCACGTGATTTAATCTGTAAAGTCCATTGTTCCCTGAATGTATTGTATTTTCTGTATATTATTGTTTTGTGTCTTTGGAGACCACACATAAGCTAGTATTATAGCTTCCTTGGTGTTTCATCAACCTCTATATTGTACCGATTTATAATTATAATACCTTTTCATTTTAGTTGATAAATGTTTACTTATATATTATATTAATATATTGCTTGTAAAATGAATGTATTACTTACTTATATACTTGTGACATGTATAGCATTATACTATATGTACCATCATGACTACTGGTTGAAATAAACTTACGCAACAAATATAACAAACAAACAATATCATATCAATGAAAAGTTGGCAAACAACGACTATTAAGAAGACGTCATGAGATTACGCTATTACAATGACTAATAATGGTAGTCATAGAATAATATGGAATGATTAGAACGGTGCAAAACGTGTGCTACATTAAATACCATTGTTCTTACCTGTATGCTGTGTTTCATTTGCACTTTCGTCGCCTGTCGGAGCTAAACGTTGAAACTTGGTCGACTGCTCCTGAATATAATATATCGAGACACCTTGTAAATTTAACAACCAACTTGTAAATTTAACAACGAACTGTACATTGACATACAGTTTAAAACTGTAAATACTGCAATTCATTCCATTTTTTTCTATATTACGAATATCAACCACTCCACATGTTAATTGTATATATATATTTGGTATAATGTATATTATGTGCATGAAGTATGTTCTGGTATGGCAACTCCGTGGATTGGCTCCTGTTAGCAATTTGCAGACGGAAAACCGAACAATAAAAAATATAAGTATTATACATTAAACAATAAATAAATGATATTGAATGGTTTGTGAAAGCGATCATTAATATAATTATAATATAAATATATTGGGCATTCTGTGTTCATACACTTAAAAAATATAGGTAGCACAGCTATGTTTGATTTGCATGACGTACGATTGATCAATCATAAAGTTACAATCGATTCATTAAAAAAGTTACGATTGATATCGATTGTATCTTCTTTTATGAAAAAGGATTACAATTGATATCACACTTCTCTCTCTCTATCTCATGAATCTCTAATGAGGGGTGATAGAATAATTATCTACCTCCCAATATCCGTAGCCATGACCCTCCAATCTCCGCCACCTCGAGCTCTCTTAAAATCCCTCTCCACACAGTCCTTCGATCTCAAACGAGGTCTCCCCCTAGCTCTTTCTACCGATCTCTACGTGTGGTATTGCCATTTTCGGGAGAGGCCCTTCATCATTACGCTCTACATGTCCAACCCACTTCATGCGCTCCATTATCACACTCTGTAATATACGTATTCATCCTAATTTCCTCCAGAATATCTTCCAAACTCTTATATCCACCCGATTAACACCCTCAATCTTCCTTATCCAATTATTTTCGTATTTTTTGGAGTCGCTGTTGTTGAGCCTCTGACAGGGCCATTGCCTCGAGACTCTAGATACATTCATGAATAATATATGTAGTCAATACATTCACTTTTAATTTCTTAGAAATATGTATATATTACATAACCCCCTCTACGTTTCTCCAGGCCAGAGCTCCCAACTTAATTGTGTTACGCACCACCCCATTAGATCGCCCATCCCCAGAAATAATTTCCACCAGATATGTAAAAATATCCCTCTTCTTAAGACATGTGCCGACAAGATTCATACCCAACTACAGTCGTTGAATACCCACAAATAAGGCCTCTGTCTTTGACTCATACACAACGCATGCCTATCAAATAAATATTTCCAGTATACCAGAACTTCCTGTACCTCCTACTTAATATCCATAACTACTGTTATATCGTCGGCATGTAACAGCTTTTCAGTACATTCTGTGTACCGACTGTCTGCTAATCAATCTCATTGTCTTAATGAAAATAAGTGAACTGAGGACACTTCCCTGCCTAAACCCAATATTAATCCCAAACTCTTCTGACTTCCCGAACCAACCAGAACCCTACCTCTTGTACCTTCATAAAGTCATTCCCTTGGGGTACTCCCCTCCTCAAACACACATTTAGCAGTATACTAAGTTGCTTCATTCCCACATGCCCCGGAACTAACGAAAAACATTTTCACCATCGTTTCTTCCAAACACGCATCCGTCTCAGAGTGTGCACTCTACTTCAAATTCCGGAATATCAACGACCTCAATATTACCCCTCACTGTGCTGGGTAAATCCAGATCAGCACCTCATCCCTTATTATACAAATCCCTCATGTAGTTATCCGATACCGTAATGACCTCATCCTTATCAGTGACCAAACTACCATCGGGATTCTTCACCATTATGCCCCCTTAACATATACTGCTTCATCCTTCCTGTCCCGTGCCATCTTACTGATAAAATTCCTCCCCCCATCATCATCCAGTTGCTTACAAATGTTATCTTCCATATCGCCTCTTAGCTTTTCTACGGCCATCCTAGCTGCCTTCTTCTTAATGTCCATAAAGGTAACGTGTTACTTGGGTTGTATCCTCATATCCCTGGCCTCTTATAATTACTTCCAAACCTTCCTCTTCTCACCCATCGCTCTATCCTCATCCTTCCTTCCAATACATATGTATTTTCCATATGTATTTTCTTGCCCCAGATCCTTCCATAAAGTTCCTCTGCCCACAGTTTAAAGACGTCCATGTATGCACTCTTCCTCTACCATGCCTACCTTATCACGTAGCTCCGAAAAGTTCCGCGCCATTCTATCCTTATATATTTCAACCACGTTTCCCTTTCATAACCACCATGTAATCACTTTTTGTCCCACCTCCCTCTTTGCGAATATGTAAATCTACCAACTCGCTGACCTCTCTGTCCATTCTACCCCATCCAAAATTCACTCTCCTCCACCTGATTCAACATCGTATCCAGCGCATCCCTAAAGGCAAGCTTACCGGCTGCCAACCTTCCTGTTTGGCGGCCATATACAGACAAAATACACACCAGTTGGTTCCTAAGTATAGCCCAAATCTTAATAGTTATCCATTCACACCACTCTACCCTCACAACTTCCCTACCCTTCCCTGCTGAAACTATAATACCCACCCCATTACTCTTCCCCCTGTATGGAACAATTTAACCCCCCTGGTAGTATTCTCGCTCTATATCCCTTCCACTTCGTCTGATGCATACACAAAATGTCCAACCTCCAGCTATTCATCATCTCCAGCAATTATACACTCTACTCTTCAGCACTTATAAACTATTGTCACCCGCCGTACAATCATCCCCCACCCACCAGGACACACAGTAACATAAATAGTCCCCAATACTAGGACACCTAACCGGACTTCACATTGAGGCAGGTGCCGGTGGATCGACCCCAGGATTTCGATAATTTATCACAGCTGCCCGGACAGTCGACGTGTCGGATACCCCGGACGCGGCAGCCAAATTGTGTTCGTCAGTTAATATCATCATAAAAGTGTGGAACAAATAGCCACACTGGCTGACTTATTTTCGGTTTCATATTTTAGTGTTCCTTCTCTTAGGTGGGCTACTACTATGTTTGATAATCAAATTACGTTCGATATATATCAATTCTAAAATCGATCGTAACTGCTTTATCAAACGGGGCCCCGTACACCCATATATCGTACTACGGTCGACATACAATACACGCTACAGGCTCGTACAACGAACGCCGGGTCCAGGATCCAGGATCCATGGGCATACCATCCTTAAACTTGTAAATTGTAAGTCGTAAATTGTGCAATCTAGCCTAAATATGTTGAGTTTATTTAAAACAGGCCATAGGCCTATATTTTTTATAAATGTAAACACATTTTTTAAAAGAAAACACTTTAGCCTAGTAATAGTATGTCCATGAATAGTATGTCCATGAATCCCCACCACCCCCAACCACAAAAAAAAGAAAAAACACGGGGAAAAGTTGGGACAAACTAGGCTAGGGGTTTAGCCTAACATTCCCATTTCTACGTTATTGGAACAACAGTAATTTATATATTTTTGGCAATATTCATACAATGACTTCACTCTCATTTTCCAGGACACACCAATGCTATCAATACTTTGGCTATTGTATATCCTGTTACTCATCGTTTTGCCCAAACCTACAAAAAAATGTTTCGTGAACTTGTAGACATGTAGACATTTTTAAACAATTTGGTTATTTGTTTGCAACATCTTTTTATTTATTTTTAAATTGGGCAAAAAAAAATATTTATTTTTTACAAAAAATCGCAAAAACTATTTTTAAATACAGTTGGATGTTTTATTAATTATAATTTTGTTATTTCCTTTAACAATGACGCATTTAAATGTATGCATATTTATTTTATTTATTGGTATTGATATCATAACTGGTACAATGATATACATAGCCTAGCTACGCTAGGCTATGTATATCTTTATTCAAAGGACGTACTTGTCAATCACATTGAACAAATCTGAGTTAAATTATGATACTTTACTAATTTTCGTATATATCAGTTGTATAATTATACTCTACTCAATTCCCCAAGCAAGCTTATTCCGGATATTTAGTTAAATATGTAAAGTTCGAGCTGAAGCATTTCATGCATCGTTGTGTTGTGTAAACATTACTAGATACTTATTAATGAATAAATCAAGTTCGCCAATCGAAATAGATGGGAGATTACATCACATCCAATAATGTAAGCATATATACACCAGGAAAGTGTAAGTATTCGGTTGCTTTATGGCACCATATTCTACCCGTGATTGTACATTTATTGGAATCTTATTTCGGGTCAACTTATTTTTTGCATTCATGCCAGCAGGGTCCTAAATACGGACTAAAAATTCGGCATAACCTCTGACAAGAACAATGCATATAAATATGGCGGATGCAACAGTAGTTTTGTACAATAAAATCATCTAGAACATACTTTTTGTGGTCAACATTGTATTTTGCCCGCTTGTAGTGCATGAAACGTTATTTGATGGTATCATTTTTAAAAACATATTTATTTTAAACGGTTGACTATGTAATCTGCAAAGAACACTGTCACACTAAAAGGATATCCAGTTATTATCATGTATGCTGTAACTTTAGTTGAAAAACCACGTTTATATCCAGTAAAGCAATACCACCATATATCCGTGACATTCCTATTGGCATATCAGATCAGCAAGGTATCAATGTTCATCAATCGAGAGTGTAACAATGCTTGCATTTCTGAAAACTAACCAAATAGTTATATCAATGTCAAAGAACAATCAATTAATATATTATATATTCACTGTTGCTTTGCCAAATACTACAGAGCCAGTTCGATACCATCAACACGACATATAAACTGTATAGTTATCCCCATGCATTGTTTGATTGCTGTGTGAACATTCAGTAACATGAAAAATGCGATGTTTTTCATTACATTATTTATTTTGGCCCTCTACTTCACCGAGTACCATGGCAAAAATGTTTGACTTATAATACCGCGAGGCACATATATGTTAGGTATGTGCCACACAACTAGAGTGATGCTACCATTGTCTTTGATGGATATTAATGTGTGTCTAGACGATATGCCTATCCAATCGAATAATGAAATTATTTAATAATAAATTCAACCAAAACAATGTGTCATAAACTACATTGAACAATATATACACAGTGGGTAGGATGCAGTATGGATTATACAAAGGATGATACAAATGTCCATTGCCAACACCGATGTCGGCTTCAGATATAATTAACGCTGCTACGATTGATGGTAACTCCAATGTACTTCCCATTCCTTATGATGCACGTACCATGGTGAAATTAATGCAAATTAGTTGTTCCTGAAATCATAATCTCTCCATTCACGAAGTATTGGTTGTGATGCAACTTCACAACTATTGTGGTTAGTGATGGATTTAAGAAGGTTAATAAACATACTAATGTCTATAGCCAGGCTATATTATTCACCTAGGTGCATTAGGCTGTAGGACGGCTATCTAGTAAACATATCACAATTGAATGAATCAGGGTAAAAGGGGTTCGCTATTGTGTGATACAATATACAATTAACTTGATATATAAGACACACAAGTCTGTAGGCATACATTTCCTTATTAACATTAGTACGGTAACATTGGTATCCAGTCCCAACCCCAAAATATCCAGTCACAACAAAAAAATGCATTGTGGCAGAAAAATATGTTTGACATAAAATATGGACATAATATTAATATGTACGTGATTCTTGTTGACAAAATATTGAAATGTGTTGGCTATTTGGAAAATATATGATAAACGGCGTTAGCTAATATTCATCACAAAATTATAAACATTCCTATGTGTTGTATCATATCCCATTTTTTTTTAATATTACATCACTCATATTGGCAATATGCAAGAAATGATGATGACCATTTAGGATTATGCAAATTAGGCATGTTTCTCTATTATGATTTATTGGGACTTTTAGTGTATTGTTTGTGGAACCTCTTAGAAAGATACTGATAGGTAAAACATATGTTGCAATTTGTTTAAAGTGAAATATTATTCTGCCAAGACTATACCTTTTCATAGAAAATAAAATAGCAGTAGTAAGTTAATGGAAGGCATTAAAATCAAGTACTTTTATAAGTAGCAAACTTATTAAAATTAGGTATTGACCATAACATAGTCACTTGAGATATTTATTTCTTCTTGTGTTCACTTGTTTGTACATATTGACACCATATCCAGATATAAGACTATCATAATAATGTATCAGGTCAATTTTAAAATGATATATTTTGAAAATGTGCAATTATTGTATATTATTTTACAAATCAAGAATAGGAACACAGATTATGTATTGTAGCACTTGCTACTGTACAATTATTGACATGGAATATGTTTACTTTGGGCATTGAACAAAGTTGAACTTATTACCAGATATACATCAAAGCAATACAATACTCAAGAATCAATGCACATATTATTAGGAACTATAATATATAACAACACATATTAATATATGACAATAGTAACATTTGTCTTTACGTATACCACTATTCATTTCAATATGTCATTTCATCACAGGGTAACTTCGTTAGCCATTGGCTAATATTTGAGACGGCCATGCGACACAACGAACGTACAGGGCGATATATGGGGAAACAGGAGTGCCCAGAGTAAAACCTCTAGTTGTAGACATGCTCATTCCATGTGTACGTCCTACACAGTGGTCGAGCCCCGGTCAATGTGGTGCAAGAGCGCATCACTTACCACTATGCCACACCCTACTACTTAATATATATTGCTAATATCGTTTACGCATTCATTGTATCTTTGTCCAATATATTATGTTATAATGAAATTACATTACATTTAAGGTTACATTTGGGGTAATATTCTCTAGTTAGAAGCTCCACTAGTTAGAAGAATTAACTTTAGAAATGTTATGATTGGGACTATTCTGACTACTGGGCCTTCTGACTATGAACCTTCTGACTAGTGAATCATCTGACTACTGAATTGTGTCACTAGTGAACCTTCTGGACCAGTGAACATTCTGACTAGTGAACATTTTTACTAGTAGGCTGACCGCAGATCAAGGAGAGCACAATACCCATTAAGTTTAGGATATGATCACAGCTGTATATATGATAAAATTTAAATATAAAAGGGTTCGCCGCAAAATAAGATTGAATAGTTTTGCTGGTTTGTATAAACACCTCTTTTTCAGCAGATGTTTAATATAATTCTGTATACAAATCATAGCAAATAATTATTTTGGGGGAAATCAAGTTTACGAGAATGCAGTCATGTTTGCAAAAATATCACCTAATTTAAAAAAACGTCGACATCCACTTTATTGGAAAGATAATGTACATGAATATGACTACCTCTTAAATATACAACATTTATATAGTATGTGTATGTGTCCCCATAACGTATACATATGTATGTGGATACCTTAGTATCCTTAGTATAACTAGTGTTAGCTAGGTTAAAGTAAAGTTAATTACGAAGTATTTAAAAATAAAAGGAATATTGGAACGTTACCTCCATGTCTATAACTAATTCTGTGTAGTCGGCAGATTCCTTTTTCCGTACTTTAAACAAACAGATTGGAAGGTCATATTTTGGTTGTTTTCTGCTAAGTATGAATGAACATTTTCCTCCTATCGATGCTGCAATGTCTGTATATGATATTTCCTGCAATATTAGTTAATAAATATTAATATAAAAATATATATACATTTTAGACCCCGGACCGAAGGCTCTTAACTGCTTTAACAGTTTTTAGTGCCATAGTCTCCAACTCACAAGTACCTGAAACTGTGTAAATATTTTGTAATCGATATCATAAAACATAAGGTAGTTGATCCCACGAGTTAAACGTGAAAAGTAGCGATAATTGGGGGAAATAAGGGGACAAAAATAGAATAATAAAGCCAGATTTTACAGAGGAATATAGTAATCAATTTACCCAAAGTAGCAATACAATAGTTCTTACTTATTTGAGATAATATTTTTAGTTAAATAAAGTAAGATATGGGACAATAAGGGAAAAATAAGGAGATATATCATAACACAGTATACATACAACCTTTCGCATCTGTTGCAAGTTATTAACATAATATCAGTTATAACTTACTTCAGATGATGGTACATGCGAAATTATGGAACAATAAGGGGGAATTAATGGGGAAAATAGGGGGAATTGGGGAAAATCAACAGTCAATGGTAAGAGCAGCGTTTGCATAGCAAAATTAATGAATAGTAATCTAACACGATAAATCAATGTGTGATACTTATTAGAAATACTTGATTACAAATTAACTGAAAATATCATATTTTACATCAATAAAGTTTATCAGTGGTTTCAAAGCGACATAACCATTATTCTTACTGGTTTCAGATAATAGTTCAAGTCAAATATGATAGTAGCCTAAGTAAGGGGGTAATAATGGTAACAACAAAAATCAAGAAAAACAAATTAATATACAGCAATATTTCCTTGAATTGACATAGCAATTATATGTCTTTCTTATTTAAAATATTTTAGCTGAAATAAGGAGAAATAAAGGGGAACATTATGGGCAAAATATATTTAAAACTAGTTTGTAACTAAGATCGAAATTAAGAAACAATAAGGGGAAAACCAAAATCATTTGTTGATATCAACTAATGTTATTACAATCCTGAAATGACCCTATATACATTAATACATGACTCATAGTATTATATAACATGTATGCTTTATGTTTGCGATACAATTTATAATAAACTTTAATAATCACAGTAGGTCTATATCATGCTCACTAATAGTGTTACTCTGTTCGCATTCATCTAATCAGAGCATTCAGCTTATGTTCAAGTCCAAGTTCAAGTTTATTATTTTCCACATTCATATTACATAGCAGTATAATCACTATAGTGTAACAATCATGTGGAATGAGATCTGCGGGAGAGCAAAAGCTTGTACAGAGCAGACCCCTTTACCAGAAACAAAATAAATAGGTAATATAAAGAAACAAATATCGGTATCCTACCCACCCCTTGTAACACTAAGTAACATTAATATGCAATTAAAACATGATAATTATTATGAA
>JAODAI010178744.1:0-10756 GCA_027575025.1 Scotoplanes globosa | reverse complement strand
GTAAGCGGAGGTCCCATGTTCGAACCTGGGTGTGCTATCAAAGTTTTCAGTATCATCTTTTAACTGAATTATGTTCGTAGAAAGATTAATTTCCTTCATAGATGTATATTTATAATATAATATATATATATATATCATATATATATATCGGTAGCAGTTTAGCGTTGTACCACGTTAAGCAAGCCCTGTGGACCTATTATTATTTTACGTTATGTTTTTATTAGGTTTAATAATAATTGACACATATTATTCAAATTTATAACCTAATGTCTATGCCTATACACTATGAGCTTTTAGATCTGGTGTGATTAATACATTATGTAAATACATTGACAACAAGTACACGTCTCTCCTGTCAAATAATAATATAATGTTCTACATGTTACCTTATTGTACATAATATATGTTAACTATACATTGCGAGGTATACCTCTTATATTATACATTGTAGTGTGCTGTCATATTGCAAGACAATGTAACGCTCAAGCTAAAAAAATCTTCGTTTGCCAATCTGAATTGTGGTGAGGAGATTGGAGCATGGTTAATAATCTAGTGATCCTCAACCAGGAAAAATACCATGCAATAAAAATGACTCGAACTTAGAAGCGACACCCACAGAAGAACGTGGACTGATAGAGACCGAGAGGAATAAAATAATATGTAAAGGAGAGGAGGGTAAAAACTGACACGGATGACCATAGTAAACAGCAACTTAACAATGCAACATTAATTGGGTAGGTGTCCATTCACTGCGGCTCAAAATGAGAGGATAGGGAATGGCGGGACACGTGCCACCTTTGGATGAGCCACAATGCTAAATGCATATATTACCGACGTCATGATTTGTTATCTTCATATATACAGCATTAGTTACAACCTTATTGTAATCAAGGTTGTATTCATTTAATATTACATTTTTTTCATAATGTAAATTGTGTACTTTTGTTATTGTAAACTTATTGTAAAAGGGACCAAATAAAATAAAAGTGTCCTTTATTCTGGTTCATTTTTTGCATATTCATTATTTTATACATGATATAAGCCAAGTCGAATACAATCAACCGCTTTATATTAGGTTTCTCATATCTTATTTATTAGTTAATTTTAAATATAAACTTAAATTGTTTTTGTTTATAAGAAGTTTTACTAATATTATATTATAATATATGTCTCTTTTATTATTTTTATTTTTACCTTTATCTCAGCGATTCGAGGATCAGTGCTTTATAAATGGTCCAACTAAAATAATAATTATTATTATAAAACATTGAAAATGCAAAAGAGATTTACGTTATGTTCAACGAAGTATATAGGCCTACTAACCAACAGCTATATATAACTGTTATTCATTATATACATATTGTCAATCGTTTTACATACCAAACTCAAACTCTTCAATGAGACTATTAAAAATACAGTCCCAGCCTGCTTTCTAGGCATCTACTAAATTAAATTATAACAAGCATATTAATATCATTTACGCCCGCGCTTGGTCCAAACTTAAACTCCTAAATCCATTTGTTCCAACTATATCACCTCTTCCACCACTTGGTCTCAATATCTACAACACTTACATTAAAATCACGCTTGACTACGGCAACGTCACCTTAATCTCAGCCTCGAATACCAACATTATCAAACTGGAAATAATTAAGGCTATTCCGAGGGTGCCTAGCTAATCTAAATACTAACAACATTCTCAAACACTTCAAGCGCCTTAATCGGTTTAAACTTAATAAATTCAGCAATACTAATTTACTTATTAAAAACACCATCATCAAACACCTCACTACCTCCACCAAAAATAAAACAATATATACCCTTGACATTTTTAACATCCATGACTGGAATGGGCTGGAGGAATGGCTATACTGTAACATTAGTCTAGGATCCCGCAAATCAGAGCTCCTGTGACTATCATAACCTATCTGAGGTGAAACGGAGCAGTAGGCCTGAGAGACTTTTTAGGCCAGTTTTCCCTTGACCGTTGTACTAGCCACCCCATCCGGTGCATCCCAGTCATCATCCTCTTGCCCAGGTCTTGTTCTCACCCGTCACTCTACTCTGCCATTTTACCCCGGTTTTATGATTACTATATATATTAATTTACTTTATAATCTGGCTAAGTTTTAACAGTAATATTCCCAGGTAGATGAGAAGGTACGCTGCCTTCTGGCCTATATACCCTCATTTCCCTCCACATACTATAATTTCAGTTATAAATTGATCGGCAAATAAAATATTAAATAAAAAAACGACACCAAAATTTAGTATACCTTATTATAATCAAGGACAATCCTGAAGTGATTATTAATATCGTCAATTGTCACCACTTTATTCTCCATTCTTATAGATTCAGTATGCTGGACTCCATCCATGTCGAAGACAAGCACCTATAACAAAAACACAATAAGTGACCAACGTCATACTCAATATAAAATTACATTAAGCAAAAATGTCATATCTATATGATTAAACAAAATAATGTAAATAATTCCATTAATTTCAATTAATTTGTTGATCCTTCACAATAATACAGACGTAGGCTATATATTATTACAACAGTAATTTTAACGGAACGTGAAAGGAAGTGCACTAGAAACCATTTACAATCGTGGATATAATGGCAGAATATAAAATTGAACAACATTCTAATTTTAACAATACCAACTCATTGGTGGATTGACAAAGTATTAACTTTTTAGCAACATGGTTATATAGAGTCGTTCATAGTCTTTCACCAAATAGACTAACATAAGCCTAGCTGTAGATAATGCTTACCAAGTATGGAATTAATTAGTTTTTGTAAAGAAAGACAATGTCGGTTTGGAGTATTGGATGCCAATGGATTGAATAATAGTCAGGGTTCCGGGCACACACAATCATAGGTACCTCGATAGATCGAATTTGTGGTAATCAAATTTCATTCAGTCAAAGCATATGATTTAGCAATAAGTATTCCAATGTAAAAGTATATTTGTACATTGAAATACGTATTGTTAAATATATTAAGCATACCTTAGTTTGGGCTGCAATTTCAGTTGCCTGTCCTGGAGATAACGCATACACGACAGCAACGATTGTCGCCATGATCACCAGGACAATAACGACGGCACCAAGCACTAACCATTTTATGTTGCCAGTTGATATTATCTATTACGTAGAGATATAAAATACACAATTTATTGATGATTTGATCGGCTTATTCGCATATTTATATAGAGCAAAGAACATTTGTTGAAACGATGCAGGAGCTGACAGGAGAGGACCTAATAATACATGATCTAGACGTCAGTAGAATATATATAACGGTAAGTATGAAGTTGTTTAACGTCTTGTCACTCCCCTTGCGGGGCTTAGACGGTGCCTTAATTACGCAAGGGTTTTTATGAAGCGGTTGTAGCCCTTAATGATCGGATGCCCTTCCTGATGTCAACCTATTGTCCTCGGTGGACCAAGGTGGCTACAGAGCAGTCGAGACAAAGTACCTTGCTCAAGGATACACGCCGAGACAACCAACAGCAGTGCTGTATGATATTAAGAAAATTCGACGTAGCATATATCCATCCCTACCGAAAAACAATTGCATGTATTATTATGATCAAAGACAAAGTATGAATTAAGTCTGAAAAGGCAAAGCTTGTATCCGGCTGTGTAGGACTATTCTTAGTAAGACTATTCGACTTAGCATATTCAACCCTATACAGTTGAACAATAATTGCATGTATTATGGTTAGTACAAACTGTGAAACTAACGCCAAAAATGTAAAAAAACAATTGTTACAAAATACAAAAACAAAAATCGTGAATTATGTTATGGGGAGTAGATTATGGAGTGGCATTAAGGATGTTGTTAGGGTAAGTATACGTCTATGAAGTGAATTAAACTGTCGAGGTAAAGCCTGTGGTAGGGTGACAACTCCCGCTAAGAAATTCGACTTATCATATCCATTCCGCCCAACCGAAACAATTACCGGTACATATACCAGGGAACTGAAGTTGCAGCTCCCTGGTTATACCCTGTATATATATATATGTATACACACTGACAAACTCTGAAATTATTAGTCTGAAAAGACGAAGTTTGAAGGAGCATATCTATCAAGTACAACTGCAAAGAAGAACAGTGAAGCCAATTGAAGCTTATCCAGGAGCATCCCTATTAAGAAATTTCGACTTGGCATATAATACATTGCCTATACCGACAAAGCCATAAAATGTTTTAATGACACTAAACTAATTAAATTATAAAATATACTAACTTCCTTGCTCTTTCACATGACTGGGTACATTCGGAAGAAACGGTTGCCTTCCACGTGATGTTCCACTACGCCGCGTTACAATGGGAGGTAATATACAGGAGTCTGTGTACAAATTAATGTAACTATTGATGTACTTTGAAGACAAAATTCACAACTAGCGTTTGTTCCAACGCTGAGACTTCACATGCCGAATGGAGCTATTTACATTATATTAATGTAACACCGTATTACCAGTTGGTCGTATTGCACTATATTACATACACTATGTATGTACAGGCCTACCGAATTATACGGGTACCTGTGTAGTAAGTATATAGGCATATACAGTCTAAAGTTCATGTTGCGATATTAATGTTTAATTTGTTGTTAGACTGTCGCGATTAACGAATTATTGTGCACGGCCTGTTAACTATAGTACTCTGCGTAATAGTAATATTAGTACCGATTATATGCATTAGTTATTAATGGGGACAACTGATTGTTGGAACATTGAACCAAGTTGAGTAAACACAATAAATCAAGATTACATTATCTTCAACAACAAGCCTGCATGAAGTGATTACACAATGGGATGATATACATTGTCTGATCCGTTCACCCACACACTGTATAGCCTCGTTGACAATATCCACACGGTAGCCAGCCGGGTATTCGAACTGCCACACACAAAGCATATAAATTATACACACAACTCCAATTAACATTTCAAATTATATTTGAACAACATCAGAACATTCGGTACATCTATATGATCAAAATGTGAGGATAGTATTATAACGTAAAGGGATGTGGGTAAAGGAACTCCGACCTGGCGTTATTGTAGCCTACTCGTTTTGTATGTAACCGTTCAATCTAATTATGATAGCTACCGTGTATATTGTGTCGACGTGTGTATAAATGGCGCCAATAATTTATAACTTCACTAATGGTTGGTAATTGTTTTCCCATCAGGCGAAAGGGCATTGTTCAGTGAGCGTGGAAGTGTTTGATCAAAATGACAATCTCCAAAATATTTTTCGACTATCATTTTTCAACGGTTTATTATAAACGCATTATACTATACAGTAGGCCTACTTGTGTAATAGTTGACACAATATCAATTGATGTTAACATTAATGTTGCCTTTAAAATGAATTAATAATAGAATATGGACTATTAGTCCGTATACTCTCTGAAAAAATACAACGAATTATCTGTTACATGGATGTACAAATATTGGGCTTGTAAAACATAATTTATATACGTCGAGAGACAAAGTCTAAAGTATACTGAATCATAAAACAGGATAGATAATTGGGATCTTTCAGGTGAGGAAAACAACTCGATTTTGGGGATCCGAATAGAAGTATCGTAATATTTCTATAAATATATAATCTATCACATTAAAAGCAGTATGCATGTTTCAAAATCATAGGAGGTGTTGATATAGCTGTAAAGTGTAGGCCTGCATATATTTCATTTGGTAAAACTATGAAGTAAGTTGGCTACCATATACCAAAGTCAAGTCATGACCATAAATTATCATGATTATGTTTTTGTATAGAATGAAAAATACATTATTGAGAGAAACAGGTTCATCCCGTGTTATATTTAAATTTGGGGCAATTGCATTTGACTAAATAAATAGATTATTTAAATCGCGTAATTTGTTTGATTTGTATGTGTTATTGCACATACAAATCCAACAAATTACGCGATTTAAATATATATTTATTTAGTTTTATTAATTAAGTATAACATTTCCCCAGAATTCTAACGTTTTTTCACTGACTATTTGGTTCTGCAGTCGAATTTGTGGTATGTATTGGGACTTTATAATGGGTTGCTGATTTCAGGTAATTTTGTAACCTAAATGCATACTATTGCAAAGATTGATCTATTATTTTCATTTTGGGGAGATTAAAAGTCACCCCAAAAATACCCCCCCCCAAAAAAATAAAATAAAATAATAATAATAATAATAATAATAATAATGATAATAACTTAGATACCTTGGCGGAAACCCTGAATATGAAGATACCAATTTGAAAGGCAAAATTGTTTCTAGGTCTTAGCAATATATAATGCGGTATTGAGGTACTGCTAAGTGATATATTGGAAATTCTGATATCATTGAGTTCACCTTTTAGTTGCCATACACGCTAGGTGTCTTTTGAATTTTAAGCAATACTCCAAATAAAAAATATTACTTATAAGTTGATTTGATATTTTTACAAATATAACAATTTGTCATTGACGCATTTAGTTTCATCTATCATCTATCGTTAATACAAAACGATTAGATTGCCCAGTTTATGTTTTTTGTATTTTGGCGGTCATTTGGGGTTTTAGCGTGAGATATGTATATATGTTAACAATATAAAAATAACATTTAGCAAAGCATATATATATTAGGTATAACGTTTTATGGTTATTTATACTTATTTAAAGGGATTGTAAAGTTTGTAAATAATGCTAGTTGATATTATAGAGCAGAAACTTATCTACAAAATGCTTCAAATTTATAGAGTCAAATCGGCCATTCCGTTCTCAATATCTTGATGTTTGAAGTTTTCAACTTTGCAACGCCATTTAATTAAAGAACGTCTTTATCAAGACTATTATGACGTATGGTCATTACAACTAAAGTACATATATAGCCTGATTAATGGCTTGTAAATACGTTTGTTCGAAAAGTCAAAGCCCGATAATGTTGAAACTTGCTATGAAGGTTGACCCAAATGCATGCATACAAGACTTATGTTATTTTTGGTGGAGGTCAAATGTCATTTTAGGTCAAAGACTGAACACGTAAAGCACATAAAACTTATATATATATAATATGTATATATAGTCATAAACCACGTTTCAACTTGATGAAAAGTCAAGTAAATGTTAAAATTGCTTTTAGTTATTTCAGTTAAAGTTTAATATTCTTCAGTGCTGTTGGGTTCAAGCCTGCAGCATCTTGTAAGTTTTATTTTGATATATACTTTGTATGGGTAGGGTCAATGATGTCTCTGTTACTCTGGATCTCGCTCGAAAGCTTTGATGCCAATTAAATATGGGCATAGTAATGACCTCATTTGCATAAGTAATTTCCGTTATATTTTTTCTTTTATTTGAGGGTCCGTCCTACTATGTTTTAGACAATAATGTAAGTGATTTTGCTTCATATTATGATATTTTCATGAAATAGGATTCCTAACTTTTAACCGATACACATAGTTTATCATCCAATAAACATGGTGTATCGCCCGATAAACATGGTTTATCATCCGATGAACATGGTTTACCATCCGATAAACATGGTTTATCATCAAATGAACATACTTTATCATTCGATAAACATGATTTATCATCCGATAAACTTGGTTTATCATCCAATAAAAATGGTTTACCATCCGATAAACATGGTTTATCATCCGATAAACGTGATTTATCATCCGATACCATGGTTTATCATCCAATGAACATGGTTTATCATCCGATAAACATGGTTTATTATCCGATAAACATGGTTTATCTACCGAAAAACTCGGTTCATCAGTCGATAAACTTTGTTTATAAACCGATAAACTTGGTTTAGCAACTGATCAACTCAGCTTATCCAATTATTGAACATTTGGCTCACCAAACGTATTCGAGGTTCTGCGCGTGATGTCATTTCATCGTTTCATCGAATTTAGCAGTATTATTATATAGAAATGTGGCGCACCCCATATATAGTACACAAACGAAATGTATGTCACCTAAAAGTGGTTAGCCTGCCGTATACTAAGCTACCCCCTCCTTCCCCGTCGAAGGAAAGCTTACGTCACCCCTACATGATTATCAACAATCTCCCCTTGTATTCTTGTACGGGCATACTCATTTTCATTTTATGACAATTTCGCCCACATTATGGGTGGTGCGTACGGTCACCGTATGTCTACATTATGTCAGTATGTAGGCCGTGTGCGCGCAGATACAGGGTTCCATGACTCGAGTTTAGTGGTCACGTCTAATACTATAAATATATTATGGGCGTCAAATTTAATAGTCGTTTAAGTTTAGTCCTACATTGTTGTGTTTTCATCTAATTCTCGTTTATTTTCGTTACAAATCGTCGTTATTCTGATTTTTTCACTGGTTGTGCAACGTCTATTGTCATATCATGTCATGATAAATGTGTTTACCTTTAGTTAAAAAGCATCGAACTAAACTAAGACAATATGATACAAAAACTAGTCAAATTTGACAATATATCTTGTCCCAGGGGGGGGGGGCCTTAGCAGAAATGTTCTATTAAAAATTAACCAGATTGTATTACAAATTTAACCAGATTAAAATCAAATTGGACTAGATTTCTTGCAAGAGCCCCTGGAACAAGATATCTTGGGAAAGTTGACTAGTTGTTTTAGGCCTCGCCTCACATGCATACAAGTAATAATCAATGGCTTTTCGCGTCATGCTTTCTCCGTTTAAATTTGCCAAAGCTTCAACGTGCATTAATTATGACCTCTGTACGACTTATTGACATTAATCATCAACTTTGCAGGATGTTGCCGAGAAGGATTCAAATAGTAATATCACTTCGATTGGATATATTATATATACCACCAACAACGTCTGAAATATTAGCCACCCATGTCGGTATACAATACTGCTATGTGAAAGTTGAAAATAGAAACCAATTATGACCAACAGTATTATACCTGGTACTGGCTCTGGCATGGCATTCAATGGTGTAATCAGTTTTTCGTCGGATAAGGTTACTTGTTTACCGTAAATATTAAGGGAGCGATATCCAGGCAATCAAAAGTAGCTGAGTGGCAAGATACTGTGCCACGACGTCTCAATATCACGTAGATGTGATGGTACGACTAAACCATACTTTCCAAGATGTATTATAATATCATTAATATCATAATATGCAGGCAGATTCAAATAAGGTATCACATGCACAGTATACGATATAGTACGACGTGGGTGCGGTTATTAAAGGGTCCATGTCGGTCATCGGAAAGAGGAAATATTGCCTTGCGAATGCTGCAGTTAGATTACTGGGAATTTCTAAAGATTGAAGGATACGCCCGTTACCGTTATTTGGTGGGAAGTCCACACAATTGCCTTTGTTTACCCAGGGTCATTCATGATTCCGACGAACGAACGCGCATAGCTTATAATATACGGGCAGCGTAGTATTGTAGATTTAGATTGGGATATATCAAGTGTGAGAAGGTGTTCTCATCAAAAGCGTTCATCCAACTTATAGATAGACAAGTTTAGGTGGCACGATGAACGGACGATATCGGATGCATCTCGTAGGTGTTATGTTCGGGATAGCTGTTCTTCTTGAATCAATATCTGGAGAAGGACGTAAGTTACACGATAAATTCGTCTACTCTACACACTTTTGCGTAACTTCGCTTACATTTCCTTTTGTTTCAGTTGCGTAATGGTATAGGTAACGGCAACGTAACTGTGTGAAGTTTCGCTTAGTTGCAGGCCGACAGTAACTCTTGTGAAGTCTATGAAATATTTTCACAAAATTGTTTCTATTACCGATCGCTATTTTCACACTTTGTGCTAAAACAATCGATATTTTCAAAAATATAATACCCTCATGTGTGAAACTTTTGCTATATAGCAGTTTCGTTACAGCCACGTACTTATACTACGTGACTGTTGTGTAGTTCTCTACACCCGCCGTTTATGTCATTTTGTCGAACTTAGCAGTATTATAATATAAAAATACCCTTGGTATTGGCGTAACGATTGCCGATTGGCTGATTAACAGACGCCGATTGGCCGTTGACAATGATATTTACATCGCGTGACATAACTCAAACGCGGGCAAAACAAGTATTACATAACTTAATTACGTAACTGTTACCAAACTGACACCAAACTACTGCGCTACTGATACGTAACAATTATTCTGCTACACGACAGGAACATACAGTAGCGTAACAGTTTGGTACCAGTTACGTAGCTAAATTACATACAGTGTTGTATAGCGGTACATCAGTTATACCTATGTAACTTTTATGCCCTTGTCAATTATAATCCCCCCATACCCGGGCATACCGGGGACGGTAACGGGGATATTATTTTCACAATTGTAACATGTATGTGTCTTCCCCGATACATTCCTGAAAAGCCCCTGCAGGGCGGGGCATTATTTTTCTGAACATCCCCTCTAAATCCCCGAAAATCTCGACTATATCCCGGCTAAATCCCGGCTAAATCCCGACGAAATGTTGGCTATACTGCTGCTATACAGTTGATGCAAGTCCCGGGTCACAATCCCGGCCCAAATTTCACCGCGAACATTCCGCATAAACTGTTGTATAACGTCCCCGGCAAAGCGAGGTCACAGTAATGTGAACATCCCGGAAGAGAGGTAAGAGTGGCTCAGCGGTAGAGTGCTCGAGGCCCGGGTTCGAATCCTACCAGGTTCGTTTCAGGTTCTTCGCAAAAAATGTGGATTATGATTGTTACTTCAATTGTGGTCTACAATTCCTCACCTC
>JAODAI010178633.1:0-10758 GCA_027575025.1 Scotoplanes globosa | reverse complement strand
CCTACACACCCCCATGGTCAAACATTGGTACCTCGTTCGAGTAACCAAAGTGCTCTGGGCTGCCGGTCTATAACCATCATAAACATATGATATTGGAACATTGTTGCTTGGTAGCAGGGTTTTGTCATAGGGTTGTTTAAAGAAGCTGTTTCATTTGAGTTAGTAAGTTATTATTCTTCACCTTAAATTAATATTATTTCATTTCATAAGGACTCCATAGTATTGTAGTGTATATCTTACATAAGTATGTATGTAAATCACTCATTCATTTCACTGCAAGTTCACTTAAAAAATAATAAAATATAAGTAATATCAATTTACAAATTAGGATGTTTGTTACCGTTTCAATTATTAATATTTGTTTTGTCCCAATAATAATAATAATAATGAGCGTTTATCATGCGACTATACAGCAAAAAGACGCACAAGTCACAGTGTTAAACAAACGTGCAACAAATACAATTCAACCTTTTTCATCAAAGGAGTTTCTTGGCAGATTTGAAAGATAATAGAGATGACGGTTTGTCATTACAGAAGACCGGGGTAGAAGGGTCAAAACATTGTTATATATTTTTTATTGAAAATTCACTTTTGTTCTGGGAGAAAAGTTGATGATATATATAAGGCAGGTATGGTGGTCACCATTGTGGAAGGGGGTGAGGGACAAAGGTTAACCACTCAGGTTCACCCTTGTCCCTCACCATCGTTTTTTCCTCTATCTTATTCTCTTTTGTGGTGGTGGGTGGGGGTTGTGCGAGTTCCCTTCATTGTGGAAGGGGCGAGAGACAAGGGTTTAACCACTCAGGGTCACCCTTTTCCCTCACCCCCGTTTTTTCTCTTATTCTCTGTTGTGGTGGTGGGTGGGGGTTGCGTGGTCGTTGGGGTTGATTGCACGGCGCGTAGCGCATAGGTACATATTATGGTTACCTTCATTGGGGAAGGGGGGAGGGACAAGGGTTAGCCACTCAGGGTCACCCTTGTCCCTCAACCCCGTTTTTCCCCTCTGATTTTCTTTTGTGGTGGGGGTGGGGGGAATCCACGTACATGTAAGTCGGGAGACTGAAGTGATTCCGCGTCGGTGTGGGTTCGAGAACACTTGATGTCGGGTCGTACCAAAGACATTCATAATGGTACATGATCACGATTGATATTCAACGTACGATATTGAAGCATGATCCTCGACTAGGCAAAAATACGAGGACAGAGTTCTTAAACCGAACCGTTAGAAATGAGCTGTCCCACACAATTAAATATATCGTGACCTAGGCACATATCTGATGAGTATATTGTTACGCAAATTGAACGATGAGCCGTTGTATATGAACGACATGTATTCGGTAAATGATACCCGCGCCCACGCGGGTTCCAGACAACAGAAGGTTGGGTCATGAGCCGTTAAACACAACAATAACAACAAATGCCACAAACGGTACCTTCTCGCTTGATGTTCAACAATTATAATTCAGCCTTTTTCATCAAATGGGTTTCTAGGGCACATTTGAAAGCAGTTATCTCAGTTGATAGAGCGTTGGACTTGTGATCGCAAGGTCAGGAGTTTGAATCCGGAGTGATGATGATTATATTCCAGTGGCTCTAACTGGTATATCAAAGGCTTTGGGTGGCTCATATAACCCATGAAGCCATTCATTCATACAAGTCGGGAGACTGAATAGTGGTTCTGTGTGATTTCGAGATCACTGGATGTCCGGTCATACGAAAGATTGTAGAAATGGTACGTACATATTGCCTTCTCGCTTGATGGTCGGCGTAAGTGATTGGAGCACGGTCAACGATACAGTGATCCTCGGTTAACCGCATCCGTGTCAGATGGATTGGCAGCTGGTCCTTCATAATCACTCAACCCTCACAAGTGGTTCCCAGTAGCTGTCTGTGTGACAATGGTCATATCCCTGTACTGCTAAACCTGGTGAGAGGCATCTATCACCGGATGAGGACGTTGAAGCGCGGTCCCGCGGCAGGACTACCTGTCTCGTTATTCTATTCTGGACATATTTTCGCACAGAGTAGGGAACTATCCCGGATGGTCATTAATTTTATTTGTTTATATTGTTTACCCTGAATATAATATAATTAACTTGAACCCATCTGACACTAATATAACCTCGCTGTTGATGTGCAGTTAAGCAATTATCCCTGAATGGGACTTAATTATAATTAACCTATCTGGCACCACAATCCACTTCATTTAGGTTTGTGATGAGGTCTACTCGGAGGAGAATGCGACTAGGTTTCAGTTTGAGTTGGATAGTATTTTTAAGTGGTCGGAGGATTAGGGTATGTTTTTCAACATCGATAAATGTAAGGTTATGCATGTCGATAGTCGGAATAAGCAGAATGTTTATAATGTCAATGGTAGAAGTTTAGCGATTGTTCAGACGGAGAAAAATTTGGGTGTTCATTTGGATACTTCATTGAAGCCGTCTAAGCAGTGTGTCGATTCTGCGAGGAGAGCTAATTGGATTTGGGGGTTGATTGGACGTCATTTTAAGTTCCTCCATAAGGATATTGTTGTTAGATTATACAAGCAGATGGTTAAGCCTCATCTGGATTATGCTGTTCAAGCTTGGAATCCATTCTTAGCTAAGGATATGATTTTTCTGGAGCGTGCTCAAAGAAGGGCTACTAAATTAGTTGATTCCCTTAGTTCTGAGCAACGATTGACTTATCTAAAGCTTACGATTTTGGAACTTCGTCGTGTTCGTGGTGATCTTATTCAGGTATTTAAAATTGTTCATGGTTTTGATAAGTTGAAGTTCGGTCATTTTTTACGCTGTCGGACTATTCTCGTACCAGAGGTCATAGTCTTAAATTACATAAGGAGTATTCCAGGTTAGATGTTAGAAAATTTTCCTTAGAGAGTTGTTGATGAGTGGAAGGGTTTTCTAGAGTCATTAGTTCGCGTAATTAGTATCAATGCCTTTAAGAATGGTCTTGATAGGTATTTTTATGACTATGGGCGGGTTTAGGATGTCCACTGGGTGATAGGGGGTTCACGATCATATTATGAGGAATATTTTCTTGCTGATCCTTTCTTACTTAACTTAACTTAATGACACCACTCGGTGTTACAGTGCCGTTGGGAAATTATCTCTCTTGATGGATGGATTACCAAGTGGCTCCCAGTATATGTATTTGTGGTAGTGGTCACATCCCGGTAACTACGTCGATTCATAGGCTAAACCCAGTGCGGGGCGTCCATCGGATGGGACGTTAGATGGCGGTCCCGGGGCAGGACCGTCTCGTTAGTCTAGTATGGTCATCTGGTTATCCCAGATGGTCATTCCTTTTATTTGTTTGTATCGTTAACATTGTGACTTGAATTATAATTAACCTTCTGGCACTAATATCATTCCTCACTGTTGATGTGCCGTTAAACAATTATCTCTCTCTCCTATCTGGTACTAATATAACCTCGCTGGTGATGTGCCGTTAAGCAATTATCTCTCTCTCTCGACTGTGAAAAGAGGATAGGAAATGAGCCGTTAAACACACTCCACTAACTAGTATATGCCCAGATTACGAATTTTGGTTGTAACTGATATCCTGGAAGAACTAAAAACGAATATGACTAAACGGGACTGTATGCTTAGAGCCGATTCTAATAAATTCAGACTTGTCATAGTTTAATTGGGAAACTTTTCCGACATCTATATACGTATCTCAAGGCTGTCATATATTTTGCAGTATCAGTTTTTAGCTGAACTATGTTCGTAGAAAGATTCAATTCCTTCATTTAATTTACCGAACATGTATTCTAAATCATTTGATTATTTGCTTCATATTAACATTATGTTGTCATGATAGGGCAACACTAGCCATATAGCGTAGCCGCCGCGTAGCCGCCGCGTAGCCGCCGCCTAGCCGCCGTCTAGCCGCCGCGTAGCCGCCTCCTAGCCGCCGTGTAGCCGCCACGTGGCCGCCTCGTAGCCACCGCGTCCATCATATTTTGGCCGACGGCCAGCCGCCTCGTGAATATACAAATCTCAATATCAATTAAGTCATAATAATTGACGTTATTAATGAAAATGCTAACTATTTAATATATGTACTGATGTTCCACTAGTTAATTTGGCTGATTTCTCTAAAACACTACAATTATTTAATTTTTCCATTCTTGGCATATATCGGCTTGTATAAAATAATAACTTATACGATTTTCTGTTTGTAATTACTGTATAAAAAATTATGTACACATGAGATATATCGTGTCGTAGTCAAAGTCTGCCACGAAGCATGAGTTTGACTTAGCGTACATTGGGAAGTAATACTTCGGTACTGCTTCTATAGTAATGAAGTGTTAGCTTACTGATTATAAATAATTGTATATATATAACTGAACGGCGGCTATGCGGTGGCTATTCGGTGGCTATGCGGTGGCTATGCGGTGGCTCTGCGGCGGCTAGGCGGCGGCTAGGCAGCGGCTATGCGGCGGCAAGGCGGCCACGGCTGCTGGCCGCCGGCGGGCCGCATGCGGGCCGCCGGCACTCCGTGGCGGCCGCGCGGCGGCGCAGCAAAGACTGTATTCCTGACCCTTTCCAACGCAGTGGTTATATGAGCCACATACCCAAAGCCTTTGATATACCAGTTCGATTGTTGTTGTTGGTTGTGTTTAACGGCTCATTTCTAACTATCCGGTTTAATAGCGCCGTCCTCGGAATTTTTTCATAGTCGAGGATCACTGGATTGTTCACCATGCTCCGTCCCATACGCTGAACATCAAGGTACTGGAATATAAATATGACTCGGGATTCGAACCCCAGACCTTTCGATCATAATTCCAACGCTATATCAACTGAGCTAACCGGTCAGACAAGATGGCCTTAGTGGTTAGGGCAACGGACTTCAAGGTCGTCGCTGTTAGTCTGTCTGGCATGTGCCCTTGAGCAAGGTACATTATATTACTTGCTTCACTCCACCCAGGTGTATAATTGGGAACCAACTTGACACTCACTTAGCTGCTGCTGCTGCCTATTGTACCTACGCATTTGTGGGTCGACGAGTTTACTAATGACTGGGGTAATACAATGTTTCTGTGCCTCGGATTAGTTAGCTATATAGATGGCGCATGATAAGTGATGTATATTATGTATTATTAAATATGAATATGCTTACAGCAATACAATGTACGCCGCATCAGTCGCCGCTTGTCCCACAGTATGGTGCGCCATACATATTTGTACCGACTCAGTCAAATTATTGCGAAATAACTTAAATCCGGCGACCATTTCAGGCATTGTAGAGGAACTCATTATAAACAAGGGGTGTCATTCATGATGTATAGACAGGTTATTATGTACTGCACACTAAACGAGCACAACTCTGCCTTACTGCAGTGCACGCTTTGGTGTGGCAAACGATCACAATACTGAATGAAGGCCCTTGTTTATAATGAATCCCCACTGTAGAGGTCAACAATAATAAGCGAAACAGATGAAGACGACGATACTATTTGTGGCCAATCAGCAACACTATATTAATGATTATATAATTGTGTTTACAGTGCGTGGCCAATCAGCAAACAATGTATTAATGATTAAAGGGTTCATAAAGTTTGTTTATAATGTTAGTTGCTGTTATAGAGCAGAAAAATATCTACAAAATGCTTCAAACTAGAGTCAAAACAGACATTTCGTTCTCAATACATTTTTACAAACGTCTTTATCAAGACTATTGTGACGTATGGTCCTTACAACTAAAGCACAGAAATAGCATGATAAATGGCTTGTAAATACGTTTTCTCCAAAAGTTAACATACGATATTGTTCAAACTTGGTATGAAGGTTGACCCAAATGCATACAAGACATGTGTTATTTTTGATGGAGGTCAAAGGTCATTTGATGTCAAACACTGAACACGTGGTTTTATAAACATTATAAACAAACTTTATGAACCCTTTAATGATGAATATATGAATCTGTTAGAAAATCCGAAATTATTAATTTGAGCACGATAAAATACATTACAATTTCTTTAGATATGATAATAAAAAAGTATAGCACCGCCTAAGCCCCACAAGGGTGGTGACAGGACGCTAAACAAATTCAGACACAGTGGAACATTTCAAATGTGTGTCAATAATTTTGAACATTGTACTATGGTCAAGTATTGTGACCATTGTACTATAGTCAAGTTTGACCCGCCAATGGCATGGGAAAATGTTGACCATAAAAACTATGTTCATAATTGACCATTGTTAATTTAGAGTGTATAGTACTATATAATAAGACAGCATCCAAAGCCGTTCATTGAACACGATGGACATACATAATGTATAAATTATAATAAATATTTGTAGAAGTATATGGTTAATACTTCATCAAGGCTTGTATAGCACATAATGCATTACACCCCGGCATAGCATTTTGCAACGAATACTGATCCTTTTTATACCAATTTCACTCTTGGAGTTGAAATGGTTGATACAAATAACTACGACAATGTATATCGCGCATACACCCATGAATGCCGAATAGCTTATTATAACCCACAGGAGCATATAAATGACCAATGTTCGATATATAACTAGCACATTGGTCAAATTTGACCAAGTCTTGGTCAACTATGCACCGAACCAAATTTGGTCAAACTTTATGTGCAATTTCCTCTTGCAATTTTGAACATATTTGGTTTGGTACATGGTTAACCAGACACAATGGTCAAATTTCACCAATAATGGGTCAACTATAGTACAAAAAATCAATGGGAAATTGCACACAAACTGTGACCAAATTTGGTTCAGTGCATAGTTGATCAAGACTTGGTCAAATTTTACCAATGTGTTTTTACAATGTGTGTTATAACATTTTAGGTTTTTAGGCTTTTGAATGCCAATTTGACGGAAATTATTTCGACATGGTTAGCGCACGTAGCGCATGCCTTGGACACAATCTAAAAGACCGAGTATGTCGGAATTTCACGAAGAGATTCGTGACGTATACATGTATTGAACCTGCGACATACTTAACTAAATTATCCAACCGTTGATACACGTGCATATCGTATGGTGTATATTAGCACTTCCTCTTTATTGAATTGACATTTATTTCATACATCTATATACGCGTCATATATAATGCAAATGTACTGTCCCGTTTCCTTAAACGAGGCACCACATGCAGCACTGGAGTATATAACACGGGTGTAACTTGTCACAGTTTGACCTCTAATCATGCCACCTTTATGGTGAAAAACATACCCTCTAATATCCCCCTCCTCCGATTCCTCCTCACACCGACGGAGGCACGACGGGTGGGGTGCAGATTTGTAACCACACTGTTCTACAAGGGGTGTTGGTCTACACAGGCTGATACCGCCACATTTCGGGGTGCAATATATCCACTTTAAATCACATTTAATGTACACAAAAAATAATTGACAAGGCAAGAACTTGGTACAGCCGGATTGGATGAAAGGATACTTAATTATCTGAAGTGTTCTTAAAGGGAAGGAATCTCCAGGCGATTAGACCGCTCAACATTTAAAATTATGTAGCAATATTGTTTCCATCAAATTTAACAATTTTACAAAATCTATGAACTGGTGGTTAGAGGTTATATTTTATAATCAAATTATTTAAGGGTACTAATGATATGTCTTGGAAGTGTCATTTCCTATGATCTAGAGCATACGGTATTTTTGAGAGAAAAAAATATGGTACCGTCTACGCTCTGCGATAACCAATAGTGGCGCGATGTTGTGATAATAAATACACGGAATGGTGGAGGCACCACTGCCATCAGTGCCATCAGATTAGAGGATAATACTGTGTATGAAATTATGAATGTATATTAATTATTTTTGGCCTACTAATTAAATGCTGCAATGATCTAGCTGAATGTTTAAATCCGTTATACGGAATGTGAGCAAGTTAAGTTTATCTATAGCCCTTTAGGTTACCAAATATTCATAGACACCCATCCACCCCCTCGCAGAACAGACAACGACTTTTGAATCAGTAGTATCTCCTTTCAAATTTGTATCCGGGATTAATGCCATCAAGGTCATATTTTCCCTGACTTCTCTCTGGCTTACAATCGTTCCATCTCCCTGGTATTTCAAAAAATATTTCGACAATTCGCCATTGGAGTTGCATTCCCACAGCACGAATACACAACCACGACTATCATTACCTATCGACAATGGCCGACATGTGGCGGGAATAAACGTATCCGACGGTAAGTACTCCACAAGTGAAGCACCGTCATGAGAAACAGCTTTTGCACTTTTGCTGCCACATACCAATACAGGGGATTCCTCATTTCCTTTAGAAATGAAAGATATGGATTCAAGGGAGCCCACACAACCAATTATTTTGAGTGGTTCCAAGTTATAGTTCAACACATGTAAATCTGAGTTGATGTCGTTGGCAATAACGATACTCTTCCGATCATCGTCTACGAAAAGGCTGGTTATTTTGCCTTTCTCGAACAATGGAATAATTGTGGATTTTTCTACTGCGCCCAGGCCGCGAATGAGTTGAACAGTTGCAGCAAATCCGATCACTATCATTTCATCATCTGGTGTTTCACCGGATAGAGTACAAACGTCGACACGACAATCCACTGCCGAATTGCCCACATGCTCTTTCGTGGCAAACTCGAAACTACCAGTTTTCATGTTAAACCTTCCAACCAGGATACTTGATTCTCTGTATCCAACTAATACCATCTGCCCACACGACACAATTGTCATCCCAGTAAGCCAACATGTCTTGGACGAAATCTGCTTCACGTTCCAGCCTTGTCTTAGACCCCAACGTTTCCACAATTTAATGGTCTTCATCTTAGCACCTTCTCTTCTGTTCTCTTCGAATTCGATGTTGAGGCCAGCGTACCACTCAAGACCCGGTGTTCCTCCAATGATTTCCTCGTTCAACATCTTAAACCATCCGTGCATTTGCGACGCCACTTGACAAACGGACCAATGAGAGGTATATAGAGATATGAACCTAGCATACTTTTGGTATTCCTCCACACGTCTTAAAGTGTTTTGAATATACGATTGTAGTCGGCATAGTTTCTTGACATGGATATTCTCCCTGTTCTGTATTACTTTGACGAGAGATGCTGCTGCGATGTCAATCTCTGTATGCTGGGTGGGATCCAATTTAATCTTCAACTCCTTCGCCATTTCATAAACCTCGACAATCGCTTGCTTCATGTTTCGTTCCAAGTCCCCTGGTAAATCTTTCACTTTTACCATTAGTCCACGATACTTTTCCTCCCAGTATGTCGTTATTTCGCGAGTTTGCTGCAATCGATCCAGAAGTTCATTCCGAAGGTATTCCATGGATTCTACGTCGTGTTGCTTATGACAACACAGACTGCCTTGTAGGCAAACCGCCGACTGGCAGTCCAAGCAGAAGTGATGGACCTCCATATCAACATGAATGGGACACGATGGAGATTTCCAAACAGCGGTATCCAGAGTCTTTAAGCCAGATGCGATATCATGCAAAGATGCACATGACATACGGTGAGATCGGAATATTTCCAACTGTTCGTGTGCCTCATAACATCGCTGGCAGATTATCCCCTGACAATAGAAGCAGATCGCATGTACTGACAATATTTGTCGACACGAGTTGCAGTATTCTTCTGTGGCGGCAAGGGGATGGTGTTCCAACCTCTCTTTGATGTGTTTTTCTTCAAGAACTTCAGATAAGAAAACGTCATGCTGCAGTGAGTTAACTGGTTCGTGGGATGTTAATCCGGTAGAAGGTTTCTCACACACCGGGCATCTACTCACTTCGGCATTATTACAATCATTACCGGAATAACAATCGCTACAAATTCGATGGACACCGCACATAAACACTTTGGGTTTCCGGCGCAATACATTTCCACACACAACACAATTACATATTTCTTCCAATCGGCTGTCAAATGTGTATATTATATTCGGACTAAAACACGCCATTTTTTAAATCGACAGAAGGCGGAGCGAAACGTCATGAACGATCCAATGATAATAATGTATCCATAATAAGTTATGTGGCCAAGCGGTTAAGGTTAGTGGCTTTGGAAGCGATGAAGCTCAGCAACTGGGATATCTGGAGTTCGAATCCCAGGTCGGGCCTAGTAGTGTGGTTTTGATATCCGAGAAAAATCACGGTTTTCCCATATATGAACGGCTTTCAATTCGAAATGAAAAGAATCCAACTTTTATTTCAATTTTTTAGAATCGACTGCCACTCGACGTGAAGTTATAATTTACAAGTATTACATACCTATCACACTTGGGTGGTCGCTTATCGTCGTAAAATAAAGTACCTTCCAGGCCTATATTATTATAAACTTGTGTACATTAATAATGTAACACATAGGCTATGTATTGCCATAAACATATGAGTATGTCTGACTGTTTCCGCCTTTAATGTGTCACGTCTGGCCGATACTCCAATACTGCATCCCTATACTAGGAAATCAAACACGGTTCAGCTGGCACGTGCATTGGTGAAAGGAACAATGTAAGTCAATGGAATTGTTCAAATAATAATTTCCTGGTTACAACAAGGAAGGGTGTACAATTAACTAAGTAATCAACCAGAACAGATAGACACGATTACCACCGATACTGTTTTATAGTGACACAACTCAAAGTACACAGCCTGATGATATACAGTGTATGTCGGTTCCTGGTTCATGCATGACACATATTAGGGCATGTACTTCATGTAGCAGACCTGAAATGGAATGTATCTCAATTGGGATATAAAAGCTATTGACCACCCTAAC
>JAODAI010178522.1:0-10758 GCA_027575025.1 Scotoplanes globosa | reverse complement strand
ATTGAATTGAAGATATCTGCAATTAATTGAAGATATCTCCAAATAATCATTAAAAAGTAACATGGATTGCCATACGCACGGCAGTGTGTAATATCTAGGAACTTGTCAATACGTTTGTGAATGAAAATATTGACGCCTACCTTGTAAACACGATATGTTTATAATGTTGAATTTATTAAGTGCTAAAGGAATACCAGAAACCCTGGAAATAACGATTGACCTCCATATGCCATCAACCACCATGTCGAGTGAACATCGTCAAAGTAATCATGTTTGATCATATCGTGTGTACAAGGTAGGCGTCAATATTTTCAGCGTTTGACCTCTATTTACCTCCGGTGACATTTGACCATCACCAAAAACAACACAATTGTTTATTCATTATGGAAGTTAGGGTTAATCTAATTCGTACCAACTTTAAATTCTGTCGGACTTTAACATTTTGAGATAACGAATTTACAAGTAGTATATACTATATACTATATTTGAAATGTTGGTTACCTAGGTATCACGTCACGTTAGACTTGTCAAATTGTCAAAGACCTCATTTAGAAAAATGGAAGTTCATATCTTGAAAATGGAATGGCCGATTTTATAGCTGTTTGAATCTATTTCCGGGACTCATTAATCGTATAGTTAATCATTAACGTCATACAGACGTTGGCGATCGTACCGTGCACATTAATATATTATTCCCATCATAAAACGAGGAACGCCAAAATGAAGGGATTGTGACTGCATGTATGTTTAATAATTATGATATATTAATTGAAATTCATGTATATATGGCTGTTATTACCATACGATGACATGATTTCAAGTTGGTCGTAACTCTGACATAGTATCAACACGTGAAATGTACTTTCTGCTCATCGGTAACAATTATTTCCCACATCTGCATTTCAACCATGCCGAAACCATACCTGCAATATCTGGCATAATTTAAAAGCCTAAAAACCTAGAATGTGTTATAAACTCCTAACCCTAACCCCAGCTTGTTTACATTTGTATAACATGCTATAACACGGAAGCATATAAAGCGATATCATGGGTAACACATATGCATTTATATGCTCATGTATTATAAAATTAACGAAATTAATTTCACAACATGTGAAATTAATTTCACAACATATGTGTATACCAATTATATAATACGGTAGAAGTATGTGTTTACACATTATCCCCACAGGGCTCTTTCTTGAAAGTCATAATATTGCGACCGGTCGTTATATATAATTTATTGGCACTGCCGGTAGTAAAATGTTTCTTTAGTTCCACCAACTCTCCAGCCATAACTCACCCTGCAGGCTAAAAATTGTTAGTAAGGCCTACCTGTCACCCTAAAACTTAAATGACTTAAATTTACATATACAATGTGAATACCGTCTCTACAGTGTGTTGTTTGACAGGTTTACGACACAATATGAAAGTGTGATAAACCGCGAGTCAGGATAAAGTGCATAAATATTGTCTGGATATTTGGAACACGTTATTTTAGGGAGTAAGTTCCTAATGTACCACAACGACACATGATATTATTGAATATTATAATTGGTAACTATACACTTAGACACATTCCTCCCTTTTATCCAGGCCTGGCTACTTTAATTTTAATTTAGAATTTCATTAGCATATACATATTATAATGTATTCTTATAAATATTCGGTTTTAGACAAAGTCACTCACATAATTATATGGCCACATTAAATATGTTGACAATATTGCTTCGAAGTTAGAAAAAAAGGATCGGTACAATTGCTTTGTTTTTTAGATCTCTCAAAAACTCAAAGTTTGGCATAATCGACCATAATATATTAGTAAACAACTTGACTTTAACGTGCTATTTCATAACTTTAAACCGGGTATGCAATCTACCATCTCATAAAACGTTCACAATATTTGTAGGTTATTATACCGTATAGTACTCGTATCATCTTATCTTCCCGTATTGCAAACAACGCCGTGTGCCACAACGATCCATCGTCGATCTTTTACCATTTGTATCAGCGATATTAAGTTGCAGTGCCATTATTATATTAGATTTCGAATAAATAATATTAGCTGGTAATGTTTGCATTTATAGTACACCTGATCTCGTTCAGCAAAGAAAAGTCCTATAAATACCGACATCCGTTTATAATGTAGCATAATTTAAGTCCTGCTGTCAGTGTATTGTAGATATATGTAGGTTGATTGGTTGTGTATACTGTTCTACATAATAGTGCACTGCATACATGACTCGATTTTACCCAAGTCGATATAGGTATACCGCTAGTGATTCGTATTTAAAGTAATGTCTATATTTTTATGTGGGGTGTTTCTTGTCTGAACGAGATAAGGTGATAGTACTTTAAATGCAAACACCACCAGCTAATATTATTCATACAAATTGTAACATAAGAATGGCATTGCTACTCAATATATCACTTTCACTTTATAAAAGTCAAGGTAAATTATTATAGGAATAGTACAAGTGCACCTGGGATCCGATTTCAAAACCACTTTCTAACCGGATTTCCTCATCCAAGACTCGAGGGTTAAATAACATCTCCGTCGTTAAATTACAGTTGCCAAGATAATTAGTATTTTGTCGACGTATATCCTTGAACGTCAACAATTTGAGCTCTTTATCAGATAAACTTAACCTTGACTAATGTTGATCCAATATATGCAGAATATTTAAAATGACGATAATGTATAAGTCCTTCATGTGTATTTCATTTATGTCAATATAGGAGTATAGGCTGCTTATAAAAATAGTTATATGTATTTCCGATAGCTGAAGCATACTATACGTTTCCCTATTCACGCAGTCGTTGTTATTTCTAATCTCGCAGTTGATATTCGGACAGTTGTCATAATATTGGTTGGTCAAGGCTACGAAGCAATATATGTGGGCGTATACTGTAACTCTGTTGTTTTTACGCAAACGTGAATCACAAACGTTTTAGTTATTAAAGATCAACTTTGTGTACGTGTTACATTCTACAGCGGCGCCAGCTGACGCAGGGTGATCCAGGTCCCCGTCGAAGATCGCTACCCCCGTCGGAGAAGAAATTCTTAATCCGTCGGGGAATTTTAAATATGTATTTTTTATAATACACTGGATGAAAAATATTATATCATATAAATTCAAGAAATTCGCCAATGAATTGAATAACATTCCCCGACGGAGGATATATCTCCTCGACGATGGAATTACTTCCCCAACATAGGATGTATATACATTACTACTAAAAAATGTTTGGATGTTAATGTGGACAATTTACTCTTAAACATTTGTTTAACCCGTGATCCAATTGTGGTCAATTTTTACTCAAAGTCGAAACCATGCATGCGAGAACATGGCATATCTGAGTATTGTCCCAACAGACAGTGATATAAGATCTCAATATAGATACTGTCCACATCAAATCCAAGAAAATCTCCATAAGTATAACTGGTACAACCCAAAATACCACATAATTACGCATGTATGAAGCAATTAAATTATAATTAGTTTATGCTAATGCATAGTTTATATTCTAGAGGAAATTTAAACTATCGTAATTCCAGAAAAAAGCTTAATGATTTTAACGTAATTTTAAAAAGTGGGAAAATACGACAAATAAATTTAATTTAAGTCAAATGGTTAGGCAGCCAACCAGAGTTACAGATCAATATTCAACACTAATTGATCATTTTTATACAACGAATGAAACAATGGTCAATCGCGTTAAAATTCCGACAATTAGGCTGAGCGACCACTATCCTGTTTTCTTTGTATGGCATTATCCAAGACAAAAAGAGTGTAAAAACAACGATTCGGTTATAACATACAGAGATATAAAGAAAATAACCAATTTTATTCAAGAAGGTTAGTTCGTTTAGCTTGGTAGCTAATCTTCCACGAGGCTCTCACCATCATACACATGTATATCAAAAGAGTGATAAATGGTAAAAATTGTAAAATTAGTAAGATATAAAAATAGTAATTTTACAAATGGTAGACTAAAATAGTGACTGGCTAAGCGTAACTAACGAAAATGATCACGACAAGCCACTTACAATTGGAAAAACATATTACTTACAATTGTCAATAAACATGCACCACCGAAAGAAAAGAGAGTTAATACATCCCTAAGCCCACAAATGATGTTATAATAAAATATATGTTTAATTTTATTTTATAACACATATGTGTAGTGGTTTAATTTCAGTTTATATTTCCATTGTACTCATTATCTTGTGTTCATTATATATAATCGAACAGTATATATGATCCGTTGTTCAAAAGACGATACCGTTTTGTTAGTGTTAACTAACAGCAGTGTTTTCATCTCAGTAGCACATGATAATTGTGGGGGGTTCTGTTATGCGAGAAGTCATCTGCTTCAGAGAATCGACGGTGAATACTTTTAAAACAATCTCCAAAGGACGACAGCATGATCTGTGTCGCTTGAGGCTGATAAGCTGATGGATAACTTAAGTGCAATGTTAATATACACATGTACCTATACTATTTTGTTGCGCGCACCTTGTAAGTAAACGGTACCTACAAAACATATACATGTGTATAGTACTGCACGGTGTATACAAGTGTATAGCTAGTTGACCACTTCTAGGCATTGACGTAAGTAGTTATTCGACTTTTAGAATTGATGAAATTGATAAACAAAACTCACACGGCAAACTCTTCTAAAGCTGCACGGGAAGCATACAAGGATGAATAATGCGTATTCAGTTTCTCCGGTGAACTATCTAAGGACGAGAAAAGAGGGGAATTGCAGTATCACGGCTTGTAAAACCTACTGTTCTGGGAGTTAATGTCATATCGGTGAACTGTCATGGTGTGTGGGAGGCACGGAAGGTGGAATAAGTAAGGGGAGACTAGGTAGTTATTCAACTTCCTGGCGAATCATTGCCAATGTCTCTTTCAAGTTTAAAAAGCATCGATGAATTGTATTGCCCTATGCGCATGACTTATCTTGATTTGAAATATCGAGGGTCGTCCAACTGAGGCACCAATGCATATGTGTGCCCCGCACTGACGTGCACTGTGAAAAGCTCGGGAAGACAAATAATAATCATCGATAATACTAATAGTATACCGTCTGGTAATAATGTGATAAGTCGTGCTCTCTTTGATTCGTCCATTGATAATATTTCGGTAGAGGTAATTAGTATACTTAGAAATACACAATATATATATATATATATTAATAATAATAATATTTATATAGCGCCTTTCCTGCTTAAGACCAGGAGGTCACAGCTCAAAGCGCTTTACATAGTAAAGATTTTACATAGATACAAATACAGGTATGGTTCATTCAAATATACATTAATTATAGTGTAATGATAATAGATGAGTTTTAGGTAACCTTTTGAAATATGTCGCACGATTTAAAACTCTCTGGCAATTTATTGATTACAATGTGTTGCAGCTGCAAAAGCAAAATATTTACTTCCATAGCATATAATATTCGAACGCGGTTGTACTAAGTTATCTTTATGGGATGATTGCAGATTGCGAGGTGGTTCATGTGAATGAATCAGTTCACCAATGTAATGAGGCAGGTTAAATCTAAGTCCACAAATAGTAATAACAAGTATTTTAAATATAATCCGATATTTTACAGGAAGCCAACGTAAATCATAAATAATCGGTGTAATGTGATTACGTATAGTATGGTACTCAAAAGTTTGCGTCAAAACGTATGTATCTATGCATATATGCTTTGGAGTGTGGGTGACTGTCATGTGTGTATATAGCAACATGTGTTGCGAACTCCTCCTAGACCGCTTGACATATTTATTTGAAGCTCGGTATGGGGATGAACTATAATGAGATTGTATGTTTATGTGACTTCTGAAAAACGAGCTGAAAAGGTCAAGGTCTAAAATCAATTTCAAACGTCCAATTAACACTATACATTAAATAAAAAAAAATCTACAATTTATTTCCGTATCTGCAGTTTTTTAAGTAACGATCATACTCTTTTAACATTTCTCCCTATTTTTACAAAACATTTCTTGGGGCGCTCAAACTTTTGTTCTCCTTTTCTCAAATATATATTTTTTTTCGGAAATTAATATTCTTGTTATTGTTTTTTAGTAGTATCATGTTGTGCGTAGCCGGGGATCTTAACACTCATGTTGGGGTTAGAGGGATATGTTAAGAGGATTGTGTAGACCATTTTAGATGGGGAACGAGAAACAGGAAGAGTAGCGATTTTGTCGAGTTATGTCTCCGCAATGACATGGCAGTGGCTGATTCCTTCTTCGAAAAGAGGGCCAGTCACATAATTGTATAATTGCAACAATACAGCATGTTTTGTAACATTTAGTATTTCAGTTGTATGTGTTGGGATGGCTCAGTGGTTTGAGCAAACGAACTCGTGATTGTGAGATCGAGAGCTCGAATCGTAGCGCTGCTTTTGGTTATTTTTGGCATGGATATGTAGCCACCGTAGTCCACTGAGGTCCATTATTGGCGTCAGGAAGAGCAGCACTGGTCGCAAATGTCTACGGCGCTTCTACGAAGCCTTAGTAAGGCACATGGTAAGCTTCGTGGTCAACTTGTGTACAACGTCATAATTGATCGGATTCAAGTTAAGTTTTTCCATTGCACCGCAATTATGTTGTATATTTTTATTTGTATGTTAAATGCTTGCAACAATACAGAAACTCATATACCTGATGTTAACGTGAATTGAAATGATGAATTAATACACATACCCAAATGTATCTTAAAATATATTTTTAACGTTCCATGCAATATTAAAGCCTGTGACTTGGTCCCTTTACAACATTTCCACCAAAAACAGGTGAGTATGTGACGTTCATACCTTTGCATACCATTACAGTACATATCCTAGTCTTCTAGTAATACATTCTAGCTGCAGATTGAGGAACTAAATATCCATCACTATTTATTAAATAATAATAGTTATTGTTAAATGAAGACCATTATAAAGTAAAACACTTTCAATTTTCAAACAAGTTGAACCAATTTCAAAATATTGCAGCTGGTGGTACGGTCTAAATACCATACTGAATGAACAATTAAAATAAGTGCATCATTGACAGTTATTACATTTGTAGACCATAGAAGTCAAAATTAATTGCTTTATAGCATGGCAGCTAACAGTAGGGCGTGAGCATAATGTATACATGTTACACCATACATGTATACGATATTGACCCGCATTAAATAATATTCCATGTAGACAAGTTAGAGATGATTTAACTGTGTTTGGTCCATTATAATGGTGATTGTTTGCTGAAAGACACTTTAGGCCTTTTTTTCATTAGAGCGTGGCCTGAAGCATTGGTGGATACAATCTTAACACCAATTGACTATTGACATTTTTTACTTTACATAAATACATGCAGTGGCTATATTAAGCAAACAATATTGCAATGAGATACTGTTTATCTCATTCCTTGGGCTAAGAAATCAAAATTGACATATTTCCCCTTATTTTACGTAGTCAACTTTCAATGGGAATAAGTCATCAACAGTAACAAATTGTCTAGTTGGTTTGTTATATGCAGATGACCTGGCATAGTTATGGACAGCAAACAGGAGTTACAAGAGGTGTTGGTAGAATGGAAGGATTTATTTGAGAGTAATGGGTTACGTATGACCCTGGACAAGACAGGTTTTGTCAGTGGGTTTGCAGCGACATGAGTTGGTTATTGCCCTAGCAGGAAGAGATACTAAGCAGAGGGATATTTGTACATATCCAGGGGGTATGATATCTGGTTATGGGCGTTCTCATGTGGAGGTACGTAAGAGGATTTAGTCAGGGCTCTGGCCTGGATAAATGTCGAGGGGGTTATGACAGGATGATATAAGGGATGATATTGGGATGACTAGGAGTCTTATACAAAGGGTGATAATGGGGCGATTGAGGTGGCCTCGGTATGTGGAGCGCATGGACGATGGGCATCTCCCAAAAAGGGCGATGTCACACGTAGAAGTAGGCCGAAGGGGGAGGCCTCGTTTGATATGGAAGGACTGTGTTGAGAGGGATTTTAAGAGGGCTGATGGGGTTTAGATTAGAGGGACATGGTGAGGAGTAGGGGGATTTGGAGAGCTTTGGCTAATGATGCTACAGATAGTTAGTGCATTCTTCCTCACCACTTTTTAGGGATACATGAGGTAGAGAGAAAGATACCCTTTTTCATATAAATAATAAAATAGTATATAGAAGATGCTAAGCAAAAGTGCATGTGACCCTGAATTGTTAAATCTGACTATATATGGGCTTGAAACCTTGGGACTGTCTAGTCTTCAGAAATATCATCTTCAAGTGTTTGAAAATGACTACATAAGATATATCATGGGGTCCAGTAGGTGGAAAGGAGAAGACTATTTTATACAGGGGAGGAAGTTGATACGATAAGAAGTATTTAGTAGAGGTTGATTTGGGGGCAAATGACGTGGGATAGTAATGTGGAACGGATGGACGGAGAGCGTATGTATATCATGGCGATATCGCTCGTGGAAGATGGTAGAAAGGGTAGGATGAGCCCGCGTTTGCTGTGGAATGACTGTGTGGATAGGTATTTTAAGTGCGCTTTGTGGGGATAGCGTTTGGAAGCCCATCGCTGTGGATATAGGGATGTACAATACATTGGTCAAAGATGCGGCTGTTAGTTTACGTATTCTTCCTCATCCATTTATCGGGATTCACGAGGTACAGAGAGAGAGATAGAGAGAGAGCGGAATATATTGCATTTTCTGGATACATGCAGGTAGACCCTGCTTTCGCCTGTATTCATGTAATACGATACATTTTTTTTTAACAGTGAACTAAAGTCAGAGCTGCAGATGCAACAACATGGTTGTAATATATGCCTTAATGATCACATAATGATGTTGTGTTCAAAATTGAACAAATTTGATCTAACGAGACAAAACATGTCTGACGGGACAATATTTGACGTCGAATAATAATTTGTTAGCAAGACATCTGCCTGTATTTTTTCTTACTTAATTCGTTTTTGCCAACTGAGTAGAAGATAACATAATGTTAGAATGACAAACATATAACTTATATATATAAAATATGCAACGTGTTATTACTGTATATGAGTATAACTCAGGAACAATATATGGGCTATTGTTTGTACAGTTCAGTCATGTGACCAATACATACCGTTCAGCAAATCTCGATACACGGATGGTATTCAGTGGCCAGTATGTTTACAAGCTAATTACACAAATTTAAATAAACTGTCTTCTTTATGATAGATGTATATATTAATAAATACAAATATTTGAGCGATATAATATCCATAATATGTTAAACAGTAGTTACATTTGTTGACATATCATTCCCTTTAAAACATAATAAAACATGTGTAATGGTATATAAATCTCGTCTGAGAATGTCTCACTAAGCTGACCAACGTTTTTCAATATGTACATGGCATATATTGTAGTTATATTGTCTCCTCACGTCATATTGACCAGTAACTGGTACTGTCGGGACGGTATCCGGGGTGCTGAGCGGATACACACAAATTGTACGTCCATGGTATAATACGCTTTACTGATAGTGTCGGTATCGGTATTATTGCCGTACCAAAAGAAAGTTGTTTCTATTGAGGGTTCAATAAATATCAACCGCAGTATAACAATAAATAAGCAAAATGGCATTGCTTGCCTGTGAGTATTACGAAATCGCGAAGTGGAAACCGCTGATCGTAGGATACAAGTTCAAGTTCAAGTTTATTATTTTCCACATTCATATGACATAGCAGTATAATCATTATATTGTAACAATAATGTGGAAGGAGGTCTTGGGAAAGCAAAAGCTTCTACAAAGCAGACCCCCTACCAAAAACACAATAAATAGATAATGCAAAAAAAGAAATTTAGGTATCCTACCCACCCCCTACAACATACTAAGTAACATTAATATGCAGTTAAACATGATGATTATTATGAATCTTAAGAATGAATGAGTATATGAATTGTTGTGTGAACACGGCTCAAATGTATCCATGCGGCGCAATAGCAGCGTCCTAGGAATATTTACATAATTATAGTCGATAATCACTGGATTTATATCCATGCACCAATCTCGTACGCTGAAGGTCAAATGATTGTGCAATTTTTAAAGTCTTTGGAAAGACTTGACTCATAGTGATCTCAAACCTAAAAGGAAGTCAAACATGACTAACACGCCAAAAATTACCACCCAATAAATAATCAGAAAAGTCAAACAATTTTCAATTCCATCTGTTGCAACTGATTTTTGTTATCAATTCCATCTGTCCTACCTGCTTTTTAAAATCAGAAAATAAATAAAGTTACCCAAAGTTCCTTAGTTTTTCTGTCTTGCTTATTGTTTATAAAGATGTTTAACCTCATCCTTATTTGTAAATCAATAGACTTGAACTACAATTACATATTAACACAAATGTTCAGATGTTAGAAAAACATCATTATAGTCCATTTCATCTGTCCAGCTAATAAATTGTATTGCCATAGCAATATACTTCATCTTGTCAATTTGGGTTTTATTTCTTGTTGAAGTGCATTGTCTACTTATATTTGCTAAATGTCTTTGGTTTCAAGAATATGGAATAAATAGAAAGGAAAGTGTTAGTCAAATTATGTCTGTCTCGAAAACAAAGGTTTTGGATTTGGCCTATTGGGCCAAAAATGTCATCAAAAATTCAAAATATATTGAAATAAATTTGATTTTAATCTTTGTTAACAATTGGAATATCATTTATACTGTATATTTACAATG
>JAODAI010178411.1:0-10758 GCA_027575025.1 Scotoplanes globosa | reverse complement strand
TACCGAATATCAACTCAATCGGACTAACGGTTATTGAGTTATCGTGTTTACGAGCTAGGCGTTACACACGCACACACCCGCACACACACACACGCCAATCAAATATCTTACATTGAGAAATGTGGTAACTTTTTTTGGAGCATTTTTAAACTAATTGCAAGAGAGTTCCATAAATGTACTCCCATGCTTCTGATCTTGAGAATGGGCAAACATAGTCTTAGTATAGGGTTGGAGAAAAATTCTTTTACGGGTATTGTAATTGTGATTGGTAACGTACTGTCCTATTTGTATGAAAAAATAATGAAAATACACAAGAGTAAAATATATTATTATAACTTAAAAGAATAACTTAAATTACCATAAATTACTCACATTGTGATGATGACAAAAACCAACAGCTTGCAATGTCTGGTGAATAATCTTCTTTATAACACGATCCTCCACGCTGCGTGGGAAAAGAATAACATTATTGATAGGTAATTGTGATAATGTCCGTCAGTAAACTCATCTAAAAATAATTGACTAATTCCTAATTTTGTCAATTTAAGGTTCGAATCACAACATTGATGGGCTGGATTTCAATTAGTTTAATAGTCCACATCTTATTTTCAGAAGTTGCGGAATAATCATGGATTGTTTATTCCAACCTATAGAGCTGGACATTGAATGAGTTAAAGGCAATCTCCGTTTTATGATACTTTGGCATTACAGTACCCCAGATTTGAACCGCAACCTTCCAGCCCGAAGGAGGCAAAACAGTCCCCCTTTGGCTAATAATATACTGTTGAAAGTATATAATGTTTTGCAATATTTAACATTTAATGTTAAACGTTAATTGCAAAAAATATTTACTTTCAGTGCAGTAATCCCAATCTCCATACAGGAGTAGGCTGTGGTGTAGTGGTAAGGCTAAGCGCTACGCTCTTGCACCGGGCTTCAATCCCAAGACGGATGTGTAAATGGGATGGCCATATTTACAACTAGAGGTTTTACTTTGGGCATTCCGGTTTTCCCCTCTTATCCCGTTGTCCGTTCGCTGTATCACAGGGACTTCGGGAAGATTATCCAATGGCTAACGAAGTTACCATGACATAAAATGTTGGAATAAATAAAATAGTAAATTTGATGTGATAGGCAGTTCAAGTAACCCACGAAAATGTCTCATTACCATGCGTTGGGGTAATTTACTGACAGGTTAGGAACCGTAGCGCTTGGCCGAAGTTTGTGATACTAACCAGGGATACTGGTGGCATCCTATTGGTGCGAAGGCCTGATAGTCCGAAAACAGTTATAACGACTCTAACCCTAATGTCTAAACCTAAACCGTAATATTAACGATAAACCATCTAGGACTTTCGGACCAACGGGCCTTCGGAACAACAGGCCTTCCGACCAATAGGCGCATAATAAGGTAAATACAGTATGTTGTTGCCGTCTCGTGTGGAAACTGAGTTATATAGCTCAGGGTTATTTTTTTGTTAACTCAGGACCTCGACTTAGAGCTTGTAGCTAGAGCAATATTAGTGCCGGGCATAAACTGGAGCAAAAATTGGCAGTCTGAGGGAGCGGTCGAAGGAAAAGACAACCTCATCTCCACCCCCTCGTCCACATTGGAAAAAAATCATCAGATACGTTTTGGTGACATTCTTGGCCATTTTGATTAAAAACAAAAAAATAGTGACGGGCGGTCCCCTAAGATGGGGGCGGGTGCCGGGCGGGAATCGGAAGTACCGGGCGTGCCCGCCCGGTGTAGCTACAACACTGCTTAGAGGTGATCCATATGGACATTATAAATAGTGTTGTCATGTTGTATAATATTTTTAAGTATTGTATTACATTATTTTTCAATTCAGTGATTTTGGAACCCTTGTGACTGCGATGGCACGGTCGACCTATTATTATTCCACCGCTGATGGAAAAGTTCACCAAAGCATTAAAGAATTATTAATAAATCTTACCCTCTAGGATATTGGTCCAGTTCATTTAGTACAGTGTGATCGCAGTATTCAAAGACCAGGTGAAGTTTTCTCTTCCGCCTGAATACTTCTAGAAGGTTAACAAGGTTTGTATGTTTCAGTTGCTGAAACAAAAGAAGAAAAAGTCTTTGTAACGATGCTTACACCTTTTGGTCACTATAATGTGGCACACTGAGCTATCATACCTCATTTTGTTGATGCATTATATAGTTATGAGGGTGTAGTATACATACATCTACTATAGCTCACTAATTGGGCCTTGTTTCCCTGAGTAAAATTACACCAAAATATCAATTGTGACAAAAGTGTCACTTTCATCATTCTACCATTGCATGGCAGTATAGTTGCCAAATCAGCACAATATGCATCAAGAACTGGACATGTATATAAAGTGTCACTTGCATCATTTTGTGATTGCACGGCGGTATAGTTGCCAAACCAGCACAATATCCATCAAGAACTGGACATATAAGTTCAAGTTCAAGTTTATTTTCTACCAACATCATTACATTTCACAACATAATTATTAAATTAATATACACTTATTATGTTTACAACATTAATAATAACATTAATAACGAAAGTCATGTAACAAAATAATATGTGATAATCATAATATATACATGATGGGTAGAGGAGTCACTTGCATCAGTATAGTTGCCAAACCAGCACAATATGCTTCAAGAACTAGACATATAAAGTGTCACTTGCATCATTCTGCCATTGCATGGCAGTATAGTTGCCAAACACCAGCACAATATGCTTCAAGAACTAGACATATAAAGTGTCACTTGCATCATTCTGTCATTGCATGGCAGTATAGTTGCCAAACCAGCACAATATGCATCAAGAACTGGACATATAAAGTGTCACTTGCATCATTCTGCCATTGCATGGCAGTAGGCCTATAGTTGCCAAACCAGCACAATATGCATCAAGAGCTGGACATATAAAGTGTCACTTGCATCATTCTGTCATTGCATGGCAGTATAGTTGCCAAAGCAGCACAATATGCATTTAGAACTGGACATATAAAGTGTCACTTGCATCATTCGGACGTTGCACGGCAGTATAGTTGCCAAACCAGCACAATATGCATCAAGAACTGGACATATAAAGTGTCACTTGCATCATTCTGTCATTGTACGGCAGTATAGTATTTCAAGAACTGGGCATATTAACTTGAATATCAGAGTAATAATATCATCAGAGTAAAAATAATTTAGCAGGTGACAAATTGTGAACTAAATACATACATGTATAGTCAGTCATACACTTTTATACTGTGATCTAACTCGAGGGTACAAAAGATTTTTACATAAATGTATAATATTCATACAACAAGTTCAACAACCATCCTTCTTATCATCCAACGGTGGCGCCAGCGGCTGGGGGGTGGACAGAAGGCACCTCCCCTGTTGTGGAAAATTTATGAATCGGTCTGTTTGCTTGTGCTGATACAGCCAAAAAATGGTGTTATAAGCCCCCTGTCAGGGAACGTCTGTCGGTCTCCTGCCGGGGTATTCATAGCGCTGTTGTTATTAATATGAAGGTTAATATTACTGCAGCCCGCATTTTAATATAATTCAGTGACCATGCATGGCTAATTAACTAGTTATCAAGTAGTATTGCCACCTGCCTATTAAATACTGCAGTGTCTTATTTACATTTTGTGACACACATTCTCATATAATAGGCTACACTATCGTACTACAGTAGTACACAATCCTGCATAATACTCAAATGCAGGGCAAATTCAACATGCAAACCACTTGGGAAATTGTTTAATGGAACAAATTAAAGTCACCCGTTATAACGCTGATCTTGTTAATTCACAATTAAATAAGTATAATTGAGTAGGCTGGTGAAACATGTAAAGAGTAAAATGTTGGGGACTATGACCGCATGATAATTATGCTGATATTATCAGACCGATAATATGTACGTTGGAACATGAAACAAGGAAACTACTTACTGGAATCAAGGGTTCATAAAAATAAATTACATTTAAAGTACTTTTAAATAGTGATGTCAAAGACAATTTGCGCCAGGATAATTTTTTTTAAGTACACTTGTAATTTTATAACACAGGTTTCAGATTTCTTCTATACGATTTGGATTATTTTTTATAATTTTTCTAAGATCAAATGCTACAAAAGCAAACTTTTTCATCATTTTATGGTAAAAATGTGATGGATGTCATATTCTGATTCTAAGGCTTTACAAAAAGTTATTATTGGTTTACTATGATACACATTTGATATACAACCCCGGAAGAATGACAATCATAACACAAAATATTTGGTAACCGCACCATTTTGTGATTTGCAATTTGTCCAAGTCTGTCACAAAAAACATCAATTATAGTTGTTTAAATTTCATAAAAAGGTGTAATGTGATTGTATTTGTTCAAAATGAAATTCATATCTTCTATTGGGGTGTCCTCATCTAGAAAATAACTTTAAAATAGCCAGTGTACCCAGTGATGTATAGTGGATCAGTTATTCCATCTCAAAATATGTCCCGTCTGTCACGTTATATCCTAATTTGTCACATTGTCACATTTTGAACACAAAAAAGTGCTACACATACCAACATACCAATAAAATTATCTGATTAATGTAATTACAGGACATTTCCATGCATACACTGCATACAATATACATCAGAGTGCGAAATAGCGCGTGTCCGCGTGCCTCAGACAACTAACTTTGGGTGGGCGGGCATGTGAAAGTGCCCTATAGCGTGCCCGTCCGGACCTGGAACAAAAAAAAATGACTCTAATAACCAATTTATGAATCGTTCTTCTGTAATATTGAACTCTTCTATTGACTTGTTGGTGAAAAGTTACTTATAAATGCAAATATTAAGTCTAAGAACAACATATTAACACGATTTTTGTCAAAATTGGGTGATTCACGAACGTGATTTTATGTATAGATTTTTGAAATTTTCAAATAATTTATTGTTTTGACGGACCTTTTTTTCCAGACCTGTAAATATCCAGGTGAGCAGGTCCAATTTTTTCCAGACATGTAAATATCCAGGTGAGCAGGTCCACCAGACCTGTTGATTTTTCCCTTATTTCTCACCCTGTACATGCACCACACTTTAAATTCGCAATAAGATCCTAAATGTATACATGCCAATTGTGATTTAATCTTAATATCAGGCTGAAGATCCGATGTTTGATTATTTTAAATATAGACAAGTCTAGTTGGTTCAAAGTGGTATTCCTATCTTCTACCAAGGTGTTTCCACCTATAAAGTATAATACAAAAAGCATGTAATGTATAATTGATGAAATGTTCCTTATCAGACCTTGTCCCGTCTGTCTCAGTTAATTTCCCATACGATACCCCAAAAATGACTTTGTCAAACAGTCTGTCACGTTTAAAAAAAGTAGAAGACATTATTTAGCCCTCATGGCATGGAAACATACTCTGCCAGGTCCAACATAACATACAAATACATTAACTGTGCATGTACCCCACTGTACATGCATAGTATGGTGCTCAACATGAAATCTACTTTTGGCCTGTAGACCCCTCCTAAATATATATGGATTATTTTTTTTGTCATTTTGATGTTACTTGATCACTTTTGACTTAAAATAAATCCAATACGAGACATTTCATCATCACAGGACAATTTTAATTAATGTCCTAGAGTAATGTCCCGTCTGTCAGGTCCCGCCTGTCATGTCATAGATGACCCCTGTGCCGCATGTCAAATATTTAGCAACTAAATTGTATATTTAATGATTCTTTGTATAACAGTTAGCTAACCTAAATAAACAAAACATAAAATTTTAAAGGAGCATAGATAAGTTTTCTTAACGTTAAATTCCCTTGTGACTATTTCTCCACATAGTAATATAATTTGATGAAATGTGTTTTAATTTTAAATAGAGTGTTTCTATCAACTTTATACTTAAATTAGGAAGTTGCACCTCATTGATTGGTTTTGACAGGCCTTTGGAAATAAAAAGTAGTGAAAATATGTCCTGTTTGTCATGCTGAAATTGACCACTTATGATAGAGCTCCAGTACTGAATGGTATTGTAGGGTATACTGTATATGTACAGTATAATACATCTACTTACCAGTATGATAGGATATGAAAAGAGAATGCTAAATGTAATGTAAATGATCCACAAAACCTTCGACAATTTTGTTATTAAAGTTCTATGTAGTGTACATATGTAAATAATAATATAGGCCTAGGCTAGTATAACCTTCAAAAAAGAAAATGGGATTTTATACTGTACATCGCTGTAAAAAATGACTATATAATACTAGTAGAAGGGAAAAGTGAATTATTTAATATGCAGGAGGACATTTTGGTGTGGAATTATTTATTAATATGTATAGTGCTTTAATAACACAGTACAGCAGTACAGTAGGCCTATGCTGTGTATACAAAAAAGAAGCCACTTATTACCATTTTTAGCTATATAACAAAATTCTGGAGTTTCTTAACGATTTTCAATATACTGCAGGCCTACTATAAAAAGTCTGATTTGGGGGGACCTACCAGAGTTTCTTATTAAAGAAAATGGTGTAATTCCCACATCATATATTCCAGTACATTTAAGTGGAGTCATGTTTTACAAGAGTATGCCTAGATGTATACATAATATATTAATATGACATGCCTACTGCTGAGATAACAAACTGAGTCCTATGATAACTATTAATTGGAGAAAGATATGACTGTGTTCTTTCTGAGTGCAGTACACTCTTTTTATATAAGAAACTCCTCTATAAGAAACTGTGCCAAAAGTTAAAGAAATGTTTAGTAATACATTGACAATCATTAAGAAACTCCAGACCAGAATTTTTAGTATACTGAAATTCATAATAAATGGCTTGTTTTGTTGTGTACAATGTATACATGTACAATACACTCAGTATTTTGTTATCCAGTTGTAAAATCACCAATAACCTATTTGGATCAAGTTATTTTAACACCTAAATGTCTTGCACGAAATTATACAATGTTATTCGACAGAAAAAATCAAGAAACTGCCAAGAAACTTTTAGTGAAATCGGGTAAAATTTAAGAAACTTGTTAGTACTAGGGCCTGATCCTGGTTTCTTATAAATAAAAAGTGTATACATGATGTATGCACTTGTGTCATGGTTTAATCTGAGAGGTGTGTAGCCCTCGTTTACATGTATACTGGTGTTTATTGATGTTTCGTGGTTTAATCTGAGAGGTGTGTAGCCCTCGTTTACATGTATACTGGTGTTTATTGATGTTTCGTGGTTTAATCTCAGAAGTGTGTAGCCCTTGTTTACATACATGTATACTGGTATTTAACATGTTTAATGGTTTAATGTGAGAGGTGTGTAGCCCTTGTTTACATGTATACTAGTATTTAGCATGTTTCATGGTTTAATGTGAGAGGTGTGCACTAGCTCTTGTTTACACGTATACTGGTAATAACATGTTTCATTGTTTAATCCGAGTGATGTGTAGCCCTTGTTTACATATATACTGGTATTTAACATGTTTCATGGTTTTGATGGCTTTGAGGTGTGACTTTTGGTCCTATGCAGGAAAAGTGCTATATAAATCATCATTATTATTATTATATAAAACATCCAAGTAGTCTTCTATGAAAGGTGAGGTTGAATCAGGGATAGATGCTACTAGATATCCCTGGTTCAACCTCCCAGGTTGAATCAGGGATATGCTACTAGATATCCCTGGTTCAACCTCCCAGGTTCAACCATACCTATACATGATTATGATGACTGTCCTGCTGGGTTTGTATAGGTAGGAAAATATTTGGAATATTTTAAATAAATGTTTGGCAATGGTATTGGCCCAGCAATACTGTAGGCATATTGAAATTAATATTAACTTACCTTTAGCATTCTGATTTCCCTTAGAGCAATCTTCTTGATAAGCGGATCATCTTCAGATTCCACAAAACGTTTTATTGCCACAATCGTATTTGTATCCTTATTTCTACACTTGAAAACGATTCCGTAAGACCCCTCACCAATCTTTCCAAGTTTCTCATATTTATCCATTCTGGTGTGCAAATCAGCAGAGAGGAATGACAAGTAATTTGTTGTAAAAAGTGTGTATAATGAATCACTGTTAACCCAAGACAAGAGATGAAATCTACTGGCTCTTATCTGTTATCAGTCCCTATGAAGATCATTGTGTGTGATGAATGTGGCAATGGTTTCTTGTAAGAAATGGGCCACCAACAGTGATATTAAAGACTATATGATGTACAAGAACACAGCAAGTTAAATCTGGAGAAGGGAAAAGAAATATACGAATATATTATATGTTCTGGAATATGTATGAATGAAATTGAATATTAATAATCTTAATAATAAGTATAGGCCTACAGCATGGAGAATATTGAGCCGAGCTGCTAAAATAAATTTATAAGAATTCAGAAATTTCATGAAAAATATAATCGGATTATGACTGTGGTTCTTAGAAATAAAATGTACATCCCAGCAGTATTAAGACTGTAACAAAAGTTATGTCCCAACTGAGTCAGAAGAAAAACTCCTTAAAATATAACCTGGAATACTTCCTACATAACTTAAGACTAAATGTCCAGTGGTACTGGTCAGAAATCAGACAACTTAAAGAAATCGTTGAAACTCAACTTTATCAAAACCACGAAACATGTTAAATACCAGTATGCATGTAAACAAGGGCTACACACCTCTCACATTAAACCATGAAACATGTTAATACCAGTATACATACATGTAAACAAGAGCTACACACCTCTCACATTAAACCATGAAACATGATAAATACCAGTATACATGTAAACAAGGGCTACACACCTCTCACATTAAACCATGAAACAGGGGTCGAAATTGGCGCTGTTCCGCTATCCCGGGAATAGTGGTTTGGAGTTCGGAACAGTGGTATGGGAAAAACACTGTTTTTTTGTTGTTTTTTTTCTAATGAAATCTTGTCTTTCTTTCCTTCCACAAACAGTATATTGAGAATAATTAGATATTGTACACGTGTTGCTAATAATAAATCAGTGACAGGAACATGTAATAATTACAATTTAAACATATATATTAAACATACAAATTAAACATTTTGAAAGGCATCCCGACTAAAATGTAGCCTGATAAGGGACTTGAATATAATATCTTTGTGGGGTCATATAATACCTTGTCCTTATGACCATCTACTTTTCAGCACACTGACGGCAGACTACATGTATGCACACTCGCAAAACATCGCAAACTTTGATATAATATTTTACCATAGTCTTTAGCACCATTTTTTTAAGATCGTAATAAGTACTGTATGTTTAAAATAAATGTGGCATTTCCCTAACCAAAGCCCTACTTCCTGCCCTCAAAATCCACTCAGAACTGTTTCCTCACATGAGAGTTATATACTTAGCTTTCAATTTACACTAATAATTAACCCTTTTTTCATTTCAAGTGGAGCAAATTTACGGAACAGTCGAACCTAACCCGGAACAGTCGAACCTAATCCGGAACAGTGGTTTTGGTAAAACCACTGTTCCGCGGAACAGTGCAATTTTTTTTGGAATTCGACCCCTGTGAAACATGTTAAATACCAGTATACATGTAAACAAGGGCTACACACTTCTCAGATTAAACCATGAAACATCAATAAACACCAGTATACATGTAAACAAGGGCTACACACCTCTCAGATTAAACCATGAAACATGTTAAATACTAGTATACATGTAAACAAGGGCTACACACCTCTCACATTTCTTCCCAGAATTGCAAAATTTGCTGAAATAAAAACTTCAACTCAATGCCCTAAGTTTTATTTAAAATTATTTCTTTAAACTTTGTATACATGCCATCATATAAAATAGGTTACTGGGCAAAACAATCCAAAAAGAGTTACATGGTCACTTTCAGGGATGTTCATAGCGACCAAACCGATCGCATTGGCGACTAGACTTGGAATGATCTGTAGATTAGCTTGTTTTACGATATCTCCAGCCTGTGTGTAGACAGTCCAGAGAGTCTTATACTGTACATGTATGTGCTCTGTGAGGGTGGTAACATGATGGTAAACCGTGGTCATTTCAAATCTCCTTCAATGATCGTGAAAAGTCAACCTGTGTGCAATTGCAATCAGTCTAGAGATAGGCATGGATATTCTTCATCCAGCTATTATAGTTCAGGATGGATTTACTGGGATAATCAACTTAAATAAAAAATAAAGCCTACACAGACATTTGACATGCCACACATGGATTGGAAAACATGGGAATATAGGGTCATATTCCATATTACATAAAACACCTACTTTTAAAAAAAGTACCGATGTAACCCTCACATCTGACCTTTTAACTTGGTGCATCATATGTAGATCGACATGCTGATTCCCAAAAACAAAACGGCAAGTCCTTACGAGCTTCGGTTACCAATGGCCATCGAAAGATCAAGGGGCACCAAAGTACCTTGAAATGCCCCAATTTTTTTTCACCAGATTCGTCTCAAAATGCTTAATCCAAGTTTTATCACATTTTATTACTTTCATTGACCTTGTTTGAACTTGCGCGGAATAAGTTCGATTTTTGACAAAACCTCAAGCTTCCACTGATCTACAATATCCCAAATGTATACCACAGTGGGATTAACCATCATTGACACCAAAATGATTTGGGTCCTCACTGATCTAACCTATGACCAACGATTAAAACAATTTAATCTTATGACTATGGAAGACCGTGGAAGAAGAGCCGATCTGATTGAAGTCTTCAAAATCATTAATGGTATTGAGA
>JAODAI010178300.1:0-10759 GCA_027575025.1 Scotoplanes globosa | reverse complement strand
GTACGTAACTTTACGTCTGATCGGAAGTATGCGTAAGTTTATGTTCTTTTTTACAAATCTATCTAAAACAAAAGTTTTGAAGACGGCGCTATAAATCGCAGTGCTAAAATTAATATAAAATATAGTCAAGCAATCGTTATCTAAATTCCGGTCAATATTGGAGAAGACTGGGCGGAGTAAGCGGTCCGAAACTGTGATTATTTCATAATGGCCAAAACAAAATAATACCCACATTTGCATGTTAATAGACGACTTACAAAGCTTAAAATCATTCTTAAATCAAACTTCCTAAGTTACAAAGTTTAATCGTTAGGTAGTTAAGAACAGTCTATTCTTCTTAAACTTACGCAGATTGGCAAATAATATTTGTGAAATAGGACCGACCCTGTTCCCTTTTCAATGCAGAGGTTGTGTATGTACCACCGAAAGCCAGTTACAGCCACTGGAATATTTATCATCATCAGCCCGCACTCAAAGTCTAACGCTATATCAACTACGCAAACCAGGTCAGACACCAATGTCATTGGTGGTTTATTACAAGGGCAATCATCAGCTAGAAATTGGACAGAAAATAATATGCCTTTAAATTTAAAAAATAACATTTGAAATATTCCATATAGTGTTTAAATCAAAATTTGCTGAAATAAAAAATATGAACAACCCAAATATATGCAAATAACTATTTGACTTTGATAATTAAATGTCACATGAGGGTGCACTACAGTAGCAGAGTGTCAGTTGACCAAGTTAAATATCTCCAACTGTGAAGTCTAGACCACAGTCAGACCACATCAATATGCAACACTGCCATAGGAGGTTAACAACTACCAGTGAACCCACACTACTTCAACAGCGGGTCAAAGGTCAACCTCAAAAGATATCTGCAGTAATAATAATTGGGTACATGTACCATAATTTGTATCTTGGGTATGATGCCCTCAGGTAGGTGTGTTACTGTGATAGTTTACACCTGATCAGGGGCAGGTATCCCATGAAGCCATCAAATTGGAAATAAGAGCTCAATTATCGGTGATGTTTCATGAAGTACAATTCAGCGTAAATCTACCACTAACGTATTTAATGATGTTGCTCTACTTAGCTATATATGACCAAAATTATCAAAACCAGGGATTTTGCCAAAAAATTGTAAATTTGAGTTGAGATTGCTTTACGGAATTCTTTACAATTTATTACAGGGAAAATTATCAAAACCAGGAATTTTGCCAAAAAAATGTAAATTTGAGTCGAGATTGCTTTATGGAACTCTTTACAATTTATTACAGGGAAAATTATCAAAACCAGGGATTTTGCCAAAAATTTGAAAATTTGAGTTTGAGATTGCTTTACGGAACTCTTTACAATTTATTACAGGGAAAGTTATCAAAACCAGGGATTCTGCCAAAAATTGAAAATTTGAGTTGAGATTGCTTTACGGAACTCTTTACAATTTATTACAGGGTGATAACCTCAACAAGTATCTGTAACAAACAATAATCGATATAACATGTAAAAATATATTTAGATACATGTATCATAACTTGTATCCCCACAGGATATACTAAATTACTGTAATACTAATAGCTTTACACCTGAAGGAGAGGCAGCTACCATGTGAAACTATAATATCAAATAGTTACACATCTTTTTTTATAAGAAACTATTCTATAAGAAACTACTACTAAAGGTCAAATAAGTGAAGAAACTTTTAGTACTACGTACATTGAAAATCGTTAAGAAACTCCCCAAATTTTAGTATTACAAATCATAATAAATGTCTTTCTTCTATTATATATAGTTTTAAAATCAGAAATTTAACCAACTTGTATCAATAATTTCAACACATAGATGTCCTGCACAAGATTGCCAATTACACCATGTACTTCAAAAGTAAAAATTAAGAAACTGCTAAGAAACTTTTAGTAGTATAATTAATTGAAAAAAGGAAAAAAAATCTGCAAAAAATAAGAAACTTTTTAGTACTAGGGAAAAAAGAGTGTGTGTATATCACCTCATCTGGAGATCTGTTTCACAAAGTAAATCTGTCAGCCACCATTTAGCATTATAATGATGTTGCTGCACTAATAGTTACACAGTCCAGTATGTGACACATCCTTGGAGATTACCATTTGAGTGGAGATTGTTTCCTGTAACAACAAATTATTAGGTCCTTACAGGATGAAACGTTAACCTCAAAAAGTATATGCAATAACAAGTTATATATAGCATGTGAAAATCTATTTTAGATACCTGTACTATAAATAGTAGCTCACAAGTATTTTCCTCAGGATGTGTTACGGCAATGTTTTACACCCGAGGGGCAGCTACCACATACGAAGTAAATGTCAATTTGAAATGGAATCCCATTTGGAGATGTTTCATTAAGTACTACAATTTAGAGTAAATCTGCCAAAGTCTCAAATGATATTGCTGCACTTAGATATCACATTTTTTTATTATAATAAACTGAGCTATAAGAAACAAGAACTAGGAGCCCAAGACTTTAAGAAACTTTCAGTATTTTATACTACATTGAAAAACTATAAAAAAAAAATAGCGCAGCTGAAAATCACAATAAATGGTGTTTTTCTGTTATAGGAAACTAGGGTCAGGCCCCGATACTAAAAAGTTTCTTAAATTTTTACCGATTTGACTACTAAAAGTTTCTTGGCAGTTCCTTAGTTTTTACTATCGAAGTACATGGTATAATTGGCAATGTGTTGGAATTATTGATGCGAATATCTTAAATTGGTGATTTAAGACTAGATATAATAGCAAAATACAGTACTGCGATATATTAAAAGAAGACATTTATTAGTTTTTCAATACTAAGTTTTTTGAAGTTTCTTAATGATTTTCAATGCAGTACTAAAAGTTTCTTAACTTTTTTTGCCTCTAGTAGTACTTAGTTTCTTATAGAAGAGTTTATTATAGAAGAGTTTCTTATAAAAAAGTGTACAATTACTCAGTATTCTAGTCTTAAGATCACCAATAACTATTTTCCATTAATAATTTAAAATGTATAAAATTGCCAGTTATGCGATGTTTTTTGATAAAATAAGCAGTTTTAGTAGTAAAATCGGCTGAAATTTAAGAAACATTTTAGTACTATGGCCTCTTATAAAGAAAAGTGCATTTGTAACCAGGGACTCATTTGTCAACATTTTAATCCTTCCCAATAAGTGTGTGCTGTGCACTGGCCAACCAGAGAATTGTTGTTTTGGGATAGATTTGTTTACGACTTCATTACTTTAAATAATTTATCAGACAAATGCTGCTTGGAATCATAAATGGTCCACATATTTTTTAAAGGTAAGATCTGTATTTTTCATTTTGACATAAAACTTTGTAGCGACAGCATAGATCACCAGTATGTAGACCGTCATGTAGATAATTGTAGTTTACCAATTTCACTCAACTGGTAGGTGGACTTTTTTGAAGGTTGTTTGTTTATTCGTTTCTTCTGAGGTCACCGGCAACTTCAATGAGTCATATCGAGCGACTGGTACACCCAATAAACTAAAAGTAAATTGCGTCACTAATGATTGAAGGGGTGTACAATAAGATTGTCAAAGGTCTTTGCCAACGATGCATGCTGCTGTGGCTATGTAGCTATTAATAGGTATAGAAATTGCGTAATATTACGTATCTGGACAGGAAAGGCTTATTGTCGTCTGAATTTAGGATATAAGGTCACTATTTATTTTGTACTACGTTAAAAAGTGAAATAACACGTAAAAAGAATGGGAATGACCTCTGTACCCAAAAACAATCTTAATCGATTGATGGTGGCTAAAACGGCACTATATCATGACTCATAAATTTAATAGCATGGGATGCCATTTGCACAAAAATAAATTGTGCTTACATACATATATGGATATTGAAATATTTACAAGGAATTAACAATAGAGCCAGAATTTACTGCGTTGAAATAATACTCATTAGTGCAAAAGTGCAGCAAGAATTGTAATATTGTCATCTATTCATAAATACCAACACATTTGGGAGGACAGGATATGATCCCTGCAATTACTTTTACCATTCCATCCAGAGAGGATTAAAAAGTAGTATTGATTTGTGGCAGGGTCTTGTCGATACACTCTGCAGTAACTCAGAGCGCTGGATGCGTCAGTTCAGTCATAATAATATTAGGTAGCTATACTTAGAATACCGTGTAGGTGTCTGTCTCTCTCTCTCTCTAACCCCTTGAATCCCTAACGAGGGGCGAGGAAGAAAATACTAACTGACACAGCGGCATCATTGCCCACAGCTCTCCACCACCATGACCTTCCAATCACCATCACCTCCAGCCCTCCTAAAATCCCTCTCAACACAGTCCTTCCATCTCAAACGAGCTCTCCCCCTTCCCCTTCTACCAACCACCACACGTGACATCGCCATTTTCGGGAGTCCCCTTCATCCATACGCTCTACATGTCCATCCCACCTCATGCACCCCTTATCACCATCTCTGTAAGACTCCCCTATTCATCCCAATATCCTCCCGAATATCTTCCAACCTCCTTTCTCATCCAATTATTTTTTCATAATTGGAGTCGCTGTTGTTGAGCCCCCGACAGGGCGGGCTACTGACTCAAGCCCTTAAATGCATGCTGTGATGACAAACGTACCCAATACCTTCCCTTTAAATGTCTGTTCAGTCTATACACAATATGAGAGATGGAGAGAGATAGACACATCAAGGTTATATTAGTGCCAGATCTATGGTTAATTATAATTAAAGTCCCGTTCAGGATTTTAACGAATACAAATGAATGACCATCCAGATAAATAAATTCTTTCAGAGATATTTGCATTGAATAAAGCCTTAATAAAGCTTTAAGTATAGCCGTGCCAATGAATTAAATGATATATATTATCTCCAATAAAACATTATGAGTATACGTACATACAGCCACCAAACCTATTTGCAGTGTAACCAGGCAACTGATATGAGGCAATAACTTTCGCATTATATTTATTAGCCACCGTAACAACTAAACTTGTACCACATAAATGTTACACACATAAATGTGTTGCACTGGTCATACAATTTTTAACGATGACTCCTCGTAAATTAAAAAAAAATGAGTACGGGCAAAAATAATAATTTTCTTTGCTATTAATGTCATGCAGACCGAGGAGTAAAGGAATCAAAATATGTGTAGATAAATTAAATGTTTGATAAGTTTATAACACCCTATGAATAGCAACTGTACCGGATTCCTACAGTTTGGTGGTTGAAAATGTCATAGACTACGATTTATTGAATGATTGATAGCACTTCAATGTCTAGAACGTAGAGTTCAAAACGGTACACAAATGGTAGACGTATATAAATATGTATAAACTTCAACAGCGCAACCTCCCTCACCTGGTGAGACCGAATGGTGGAATGAATGACCGTATATATCGTGTGTTAGGTATGGTGTGTTACGGGTGATCTTTGTCAAGGCCCTGTGGGATATTAAATTACTTTCCGATATATTAGGCAGTATGCGGTGGCGCTATACAGTTATTAAGACAGGTATTGTGTTGGACAAGGGACCGATGTAGACTATAATCCAGAGTTCCCCACATATATTTGGTAAGAATGAGGATATCTGTAAACTTAAGCTGGTTCCATTATTGGTGTTGGCAGGCAATTGTTCAGAGGCCAGGAAGGTTGGAAACTATGAACAATAGGTAATCTCCCCATTTAGATGCATCCAGATTAAGATGCATCCAGATTAAGATGCATCCAAATGGGATGCAGGGCTCCAAATAACCGGAGGCACCGGAGGCCATGGCCTTCGTGTCCTTTACTTTGGCCTTGCTGCCCTTCAAAATAATTATACACCGAAGGCCAAATCTTCCATGGACTTTCTGCGCTGTAAAGTATTCCCATCTGTAAAGTATCCCCATCGTGGTTAAAACAGTCTGTCCTGCTAACATTTTGGCCTTGCCCTTTTCCATTCTTATTTCGAGCCCCTGGGATGCATACAAATGGATAGTTCAATATAGGTTTCATCCCTAAGCGGTGGTGTTATACAGTTATTAAGAATGATATTGTGTTGGATGAGGGACCGATGTAGTAGACTATAAATTGTTTGTGAATCCTACAGTTTGGTGATTACAAACGTCATATATATGACATTATTTTGATGGATCGAGTATTTCTAGAACACAGAGTTAAAAATACGACTAGGTTTGAAAACACTGACGACACCAACAGCGGGCACCAACAGTTTCCAGGGCCTTATTTCACAAAGATTACTTACAAATCTTTGTAAACCTTAATCTTCGTAAGTATTTCATCTTTGTAACCTTATAATCTTTGTAAGTATTTAAGAAGAATGATCGTTCTTATCTTCCGAACGATTAAACTATGCAGCGTACAAACTGTTTGTGGGTAGGCTATTAACATGCGCATGTGGGCAGTATTTTGTTACCACTATTAATAACATAGTCTTTGACAGGAGTTTAGATATTGATTGCTGGACTATATTATAATATTAATTTTAACACAGTGATTTGTAGCGCTGTCTTCAAAACTTGTGTCTTAGTCAAATTAGTTAACAAGAACATTAAGTTAAGGATACGTGAAGTTACAAACTATTTCAGCCAAAGATAAGGACAAATTCTTCCATTTGTGAAATAGAACTTACAAATCTTTGTGAAGATAAGAACTATTTTAAATTCACGCATTTTAATCTCCGTAAGTCACATTTACGAACATTTGTAAGTTTTGTGAAATAGGAGTCCGACTCTTGTCTACAAATTGGAGTTTGTTCTCTCTGTGCCCCTAATTGTAATAAGACATTCACTGCACCGATGGTGGCATATGTGACAGGCCTCTTTCAATTTGTTTAACCCGCAAGAACTATTCACATTCCTCATTCCCCAGTTAAACACTTGGATTAACAATCTTGCAGGGATGCCTAGGAGTCTTACACAAAGGGTGATAAGGGGGCGATTGAGGTGGGCTGGGCATGTGGATCGCATGGACGAACAAGTAGGCCGAAGGGGGAGGCCTCGGGATTTTAAGAGGGCTTCTGGGGTTGGCGATTGGAGAGCCAGGGCTAGGAGTAGGGGGAGTTGGAGAGCTTTAGCCAATGATGCTGCAGTTAGTTAGTACATTCTTCCTCACCCCTTTTTAGGGATACATGAGGTAGAGAGAGAGAGCTTGGTGTACTTATATCTAATGGTTGCACTATATAACATGTGTATGCAAATTATTTGTCATTTCATGCATTGTAATAGCCAAATTTGTCAAATCAATTATTTTTTTCATAATTGCACAATAACGCAGCATATTGTATTGCAGTGATTTAGTTATTGATTCAAAGGACTACATGACCCCCAAATTTTAGCAGCAACAAAATGTATGATTGAAGCAGCCACAGATTATTGAACCAGTCCCCTGTGGGGTACCTTACTTTTACATCTGGCAACGATTCATCCGATAATCTCTGTTGATATTAAAATAATACATAGAACTAAACTTGCAAATAGTTTTGTAACATGGCCACTTGTTTCACATTTGAAGAACTTTCATAAATTTAAAGTGGTATGTTTAGATAATATAATTGTCTGCACGCCGTAATGAAATTACAAACTAATTACTCAAGATAGGATCATTTGATCTATATCTCCTAAAAAGGATACCCATGACAGCAGGGCTTGAAATCTTTGAAAAAGGGGCACAACGCATATGCCATCGGTGCATTGAATTTGCATTACAAATTTGAGGGGCACCGACGGAGAAAATTCCAAAATCAGTGCAATATGGAGGACCGTTGGCATATCATCATCTATCCAGTTTTGATCCGGGTTGTTCCCCGTTAACGGGGGGTGGTCGGATTCACCTCACTCTTTCCACAATAGATATCGCCATCGTGAGGGTTTATTGGAGCAGGATTTTCTATGCATATGCTGTCGGTTATTTCAAGCCCTGCCATAGAACATATTCGGACATTAACCTTTTTCAAGTCCACCTATTTTTAGCCATAATTGTGCCGTTACCCAAATATGCCAAAATATGCCCAATATACACAAATATGCGACGATGGCGTCCCGGAGCAGTGCACTAAAATGGTTAAGAGGACTCACGTATAAAACATTTTCTACGGATCACCCTATATATGATATCAAAATTAAAGGCCCCTTTTCAACAAAGAGGTTCTATGAGCCACCCAAAGCCTTTCATATATAATCATCATCACTCGGTATTCAAACTCCTGACCTTACGATCACAAGTCCAACGCTCTGTCAACTGAGCTATCACCCTAAAAGGAAGCTGATAGAGCCAGCGGTGGGTACAGGATTTGGTAGGGGGTGATGCTGAAATAATGTCATTCTACTGTCCAGGGGAAGGGCCTCACTCGTTTCCCTTGAAAGAATTTTTGTGAATGTATTTTGGCTTTAGATGCGAGATGGTGCTATTGTTTGCAATTCTCAAAAGTACTGTTGGGACAGTATTTGCCCCTGTTTTTGTACAGTTGGTCCAAGGTGGAGGGAAGCCTGATTGCATCACCCCTCCACTGTACATGTCACTGAGAGATATAACACATAATGTTAGACTAGATGACTCACTTGAGTATATTCAAAGTAATAGAGACAGTTGTCCGTCAGAATGAACCATCGTCTCTTCCAGTTCCTAATCCGGCCTCCTGTAAATGAGACAGAGAGGAATATAGGCAATGAATAAACATACGTAATACAAACTCATGAATATATGAATATATGAATATATGCATAATATACACTACAGTCAGTCATCTACTGTAGGTGAGATGAGATAATATACTCCAGAAAGAGACTGTTAATGAATAAACACACAATAGTTAAGTACGTAGATCAACTCATGAATATGCATAGATACATTCCTATTAGTGTATAAATACTAGAGGAGACCGACTGTTAATGAATAAACAACACATCATACATAAATTAACTCTTGAATATGCATAATACACACTACTTAGAGTGTGTGTGACAAAGACAATACTCCAGAATGCTTGATTAATTGACACATTCTCCTGGTCCTTTTCAACAACAAGGTCATATATGAGCTCCTCCCTCCAAGGTCTTTAATATACCAATTAGAGCCACAATCCTGAAAATAGTTATCATCTGACCCCTGACCTTACGACAATAGGTCCAGCGACCTATCCACTGAGCTGTTAGAAGGTAAGACTAACAAACAATGTCTGCCCCACTACCTGTTTTCATGAATATGCACCAATAACGAATGTAACATCATGTGGAAATTTATTCTGTATTAAGTAGTCATGAATAAAATTATGTGAAATCATTTAAGCAAATGCTATGTTTGAATCAATAATGTGAAAACAATTCAACTGCTTTTAGAACAGATATTTCTTATTCTAATATCTTCCTTTGCTAAATTTGGTAAAGTACTGATCGTTCTTTTATCCCCAAATGGCTAAAGTTACAATTGGTTACGATTAATTAAATAAAATTTGCATTAATGCGCACACTATATATCTGCGGCGCATAGAACCATCCGTACCATGAGCGGCTAGTTATCGCTCGGCTGCCCGTATCAGGGAAAATGGGTAAATTAATGACATCCAAATTATACGTACTTCAAAATTAATTGCTATTAATTAGTAAGTCTTTAAGGCAGCCCCCACCTTGCTCCGTTGCCGGTCGTTTAGCTTCAAAATTGAAAATGGGTGTCAAATATTTTTTTATAATTAGTACTATTACTTACCATTGTTCATTAAAACAGTTTGGCGTTCAATGATAATTACAGTAAGGCCCAAAGTCAAATATGAACTACTAGATTTATGCCAATTGGAAAATAATGCATACATGTATGGTCTGAAAAAATATTGAAAAAGCTGGAAATGACAACATGGCAGCCTCTTCCTCCTCATGCAGTTTCATTCTCAATTCTTCACACAATTTTGAACGGCGAAACACAATTTAATGGCTTTGTGGCAATAGTATGACAGATATCATGATCTTCATCGAATCTTGGACATGCACATGCAACAATTATACTTACAGAAAATGTCCCCAAAAACGGTTGCGCGGCCAACATATTTTTAACCATCATAGCAATATATAAATAAATTATTAACTCATATTCGATGACAAGGAGGCATCATTTTAATATATAAATAAATTGTTATATCATATTCGACGATAAAACGGACCCCCAAAAGAATAGACAAAATTAGACACAATTAAAGAACATCTTTAAAAAGCTGCCCCAGTTAGTCTTCACAATAAAGATTAATAGCAAGGGCCGCACCAGGGGTTCCTCGATGGGTGTATGTTCCTCACCGTCGAACAGTGTGTGTAGCATATAACAATTCTAGGGGGGGCTGTGTCTCCCATCGGCCCATCCTCCAGTCCCCTAGCTAGTGTCGGCCCTAGTCAATATTATTCTGCAAGATTTCATCCTAATTCTGACATGACAAATGGAAAAGTGGAATGTAACAGAGGGTGGGGCAACAGCATTCATTGGTCAACAAATTAATTTCCAAACGGAGAAAAACAACAAGATATTATTAGTTTGGTGAACTACAAACTTGGTGGGCAAGCGGGCATGAATCCCAGCTCAAAACGTTAGGAAACATACTTTACTAATTACGGTTATAGTCACTTAATCACGTAGAATTAAATGAAGTAATACATTTTTGTGATGGATTGATTAATCGTGTCATTATATTAACTCTTATCATGCGGGAGGCGAGATATCTCGTCGAAACAATATTCCCACTGAAAACGGGAGGCGAGATATCTCA
>JAODAI010178189.1:0-10759 GCA_027575025.1 Scotoplanes globosa | reverse complement strand
TCTGCTTTATTGATTGTTTTATATTATTATGCATCCGTATGTCAGTTTAAATAATCCTGTGGACTTGTCCTTTAAGTCTTGATTTACTCTGCTGTACCACATTGTTTTGTGTTTGTCGTCGGGTTTAGCACACATTTGGCCTGATTTAGTAGTAGGCCTAGTATAATAGGTTGAGTCGCGTCCAATTATGTGTTTATATGCGCCGATGGCGCTTAATTATCACTGCATTGGCCCCGTATATTCGGCATGATCTGTCATAATATCCCTCCACCGAATTCGTTCTTGCGCAAGGTTCGTGATTGCATCATCAAAATTGTTAATGTTTCGAACTTTTAGCTGCGACTTTAGTGTGCCAAGTAATATGGTTAGGCTAATACCGGTCTTCTTCTCAATTTCTTCGTGTGTTTCAGTGCTTCTCCCTGGCAGTGAGATTTTTGCTGGGGCGTCATCGTGGAGTATAGAAACATGACCAAATAAACCGTATCTTATTACAGATTACTAAGACGTCTGATTTGTTTGACGGTATAGCTATGACGGTATGATAGTCAAGAAGACAAAAGCAATGCCGTGGTTGTGAGTAGTAAAGTCAGTCCACAGGTGAATATAACATTTGGAAATTCAGATCTTAGACCAAGTAAAGTCTTTCAAGTACTTGGGCCAGACAATTACAGATGACGGAAGAACAGAGTCCGAAATTAGAATCAGAATTAAAATTGCCAGAAATACCTTTCTGAAGATGAAAGATACTCTTACTTCACTGGCAAGATCACAATTCATATTTGAAACTAGAAAAGACTTACAAGATGTTATGTCCTAGTTAATTTTATATGAAAGTGAGACATGGACATTTAATAAAGACATCTGGCCATGGATTGAAACATTTGAAATGTGTATGTTTAGAATGATGTTCCGCATACCATACACAGCTGAGATAGCTCATATGACAAATAAGAAAATACTGAATTTAGTCAATTTAAAGATGTCACTGAAAGGAGATATTATGAGAAGAAAAACTCGATATTTTGGACATCCGATCCAAAGGGACTCAATTCAAAGGAGAATGATTACTGAAAAGATTGGGAGTAAGATGGGACGGGAGACCAAGGAGAACACGGATTACTGAAATTAAAGAGTGGACTAACATATCTCTGGTGCTGAGCGTGATAGATGAAGAAAATAAAAGCTAATCAGGGGCGGATACAGCTTTTTTGGAGGGGGGGGTAAAAATTGTGATATCGTGCCGCAGGCACGATTGCATCGCGAAGCGATGTCGGGGGGAGGGTTTGGTGTCCTCCCGCCCAATTAGGGATTTTTTCAAAAGCTGACACAGAACGGCGCAGTTTGGTGGCATATATACAGCAAACCAACGAAATTTAAACCGGCATTTTTTAAAGTCAATTCCAAAAAAAAGAATGAATAGTCAAGTTTACTGGGCCTCTTTTAACAACCGTGGTCATATAGAGCCACCCAAGGACTTTGATATACCAGTTGGAAGCACTGGATTATAGTTTGCATTTCCGTTGAGTGCATTTCCAAAATGTCAATAATGTGGTTAAATACACTTCAGATATACCCACACGTGTGATATTTCCCGACGATGTAGATAGTATTCCATGTTTTTTGTATCCTGTTTTGTTTTAGGAGCTCAGTATACCTCATTCGCCATCACAAGGTGGCGCTCCACTTATATAATGGCATTCGGTTTCCCTATCTCCCTATTTCCACACTAAAAATCCTAGCTAGCATGGAGTCAACATACCTGCAGTTGTTACTCATCAAATAACACGGAGTTGCAGAACATGCGCCTTGGATTTCTTTGCAGAAACTGTTGCACTATATCCATGCTGTCGATTTCCTTTGCATCTTTGTAGTGCACAGCCATCATAGTTAACCCTGCCAGTCTGGTCTCAGACATGGTAGACCGAAGGCATGTCTTCACCCGTCTGAGAACGGAAAAAGATCTTTCAGCCTCGCAGGACCCGACAGCAGATACACATCCCACCAAAATCAGCTCTCGGATATTCGGAAAGATGTCTGCGTCAGCCTCTGATAATGCCTCTACCAAGTTATGTGGTAGATGCTGTTTGTGGTGAATCCATTTAGATTTCCAGCGTCTGAGTTCTCTCTGAAACAAAGCAATTATAATCCCTAATCAAATGATATATGTATTGTACATAGGGTTACCGGCGAAGGAAAATTAGTCAACTGATGAATTTATCAATTGATAATATATAAGTTGCCATTGAGTAGCATTTTAATGAAAAAATAGTTATTTATATAATGATACTTACCTTGAGAGACTCGGGATATGGTAAGTCGTTGTCCCAAAAGTGAAGTTCGTCTACCAGCGAATTCAAGTCGTCATCAGGAAAAGTAACGACAACCGTTGGCACAAGAGACATAACAGCGCCCATCCTTCTACTATCCTTTGAAAATCTGGTATTCAGTTGTTGCTGGAGGTTGTCAATAAATGGTATTCCAACCGTTCGTTTGTAGTAGTCACTGGACAAAAGTAAAACCAATAAAAAACAAAAATGATCTTAAAGTTACGGAGGTATGTAACTGTATATGACGATGGTCCATTCCACGATAAGGTCATCATCATAACTTAATTTTTAAACCAAACATATACTCCAAATGATGATTATTCCTATTTTGTAATCGTTAATAATAATACCATCTCAATTACCACAAAATTATGATTTTTTATATTTTGGTGTATGCGTCATATAATCACAATTACTAAATAACCATGTTTTGGGCTGAATAATTATACGGTTTCCGGAAAATGTATACTTAGGGTAAGAATGCTCAAACACAAGTTATAAATATAAGCTCACAGTATTAAATGTAAACTAATAAACAACTCTTCTGATATTGAGTGGATGTGTGAAAAGCCTCCGACAAATCACTGGCATTATTGCGTCAATCGAGACACACAAATATAGTAACATTAAATTACTTCTTTCGTGGTTTATATATTAAATCATGGTAATTATACAATCGAAAGATTCACACTCACTCATTCACTCACTCATGCGGACGCATCCGAGATAGAGTTCACAATGCAACGCCAGGTTTCCCTGTCCGTCATCAAGTCCGGGAGGTCCTCGACAACTTGGTCGGTGCCCCGAGCAACACAGTCGATGTAATTGATTGGTCTTCTTCCCCTGGACGGACACGGCAGTCTCATACAGATTACATCAGAGATGATTTGATCTTTGGCTCGGTAACAGTGGCCAGCAAAACTAGCTTTTCTTTGAGAGACCATATATGAGACTGATGGAATACCGTTATAAATTTAAAAAATAAGCTTCACACAGAAACCGCCACATGCACAGGAGTCACATTTATATGATTTGCAAATTTAAAACCCCAAAATATTATTAATATGTTGTTATTGTTCAATAACAGCTTCGAAATATAGTTTTCATATCGGGTTGTAAATTAGCTGAAAGTGAAAATCCGTTCCAAACGTACCGCGATAGAGTCACGTTGGAATCGACCCTATTATTATTATTTTGTAACAATATTAAAAACATAAAAACTTACCTGGCTGTATCCGCAGGCGTATTTGGTCGATGCCTCTGATGTTTACATCTTCTGGGGAACGCAATCTCCGAACCAAGGTTTGTAGCAATGACGGTAGCATCTTGGAACCATTCATCCCATAGAGAATCAAAACGATCCCTCATGACATGCACGTCATTGATAACTGCATCAATATGCTGGTATGCAGCCACAACATCAAGGTCCCGTTTCTGTAGTTTGGCACTTAGTCCTTTCAGTGGGTCAAGGCCATTGACAAGCGTAATGAGAGCGAGGATGCTTGATCCATTTCGCAATGTTGTTTTTAATCCCTCTGCTCTGGTACGGGTTGATGCATCCCATGTCCAGGTTACACTGTCACCTCCTGCTTCCTCGATCTGTGGGTATTCATGGGACTCCAGCATGGCATGTAGTGTTGTAAATATATATTCATATAGTGAATAGAAAGTTTCTAAACAATCATGTCGTTCTGTCCATCTAGTCTTGCAGAGACCTTTTAGTTTGGAGACTCGGCTTTCTGGGGCACACACGCTCAAGACAAGCTCAAGGAAGCGTTGTCGCTTGGGTGACTGGCTGAAAAACAAGTATACATCATTGATTGTGTCGATCATGTTCCGAAGGTTTTGTACATTGCAGGCTTTAGCAATTGCTAAATTAAGCAAATGGGAATGACAATGAGTATAGAGGGCTAGTGGGTTCTTCTCTCTGATAAGTGCCTGGACTCCTCTGACATCGCCTGACATAGCTGCAGCTCCGTCATACGATTGACCGCGGATGTTCTGGATATCTAGTCCATGTTTGACGAGAAGTCCAAGTAGAGCGTCAGCCACAGCACGCCCAGTTCCCCTTTCCAGATGGAGAAAGTCAACGAAGGCTTCATTGATCTGAGGGCTTGTACCGGATATATCTATGTATCGAATACAAAGGGACACTATCTCCTGGTTTCCGTGAGGGTCTGTGACCTCATCAGCTATAATACTGTAATATCGAACTTTTTTCAAATGTTCAAATATTTTACCCCTCAATAAATTTGCAATAATTGCAATAACCTCATTCTGTGTTGACTTTGATGTGTACCGCTGATTTTTCTTCCCAAACTCCAAATGTTCTTTCAATATGTTGTCAGTTTTTGCAGTGTGTTCCAGTATGGCCATGAAATTGCCCTTATTCGATGTCGCATCGGCCTTAGAGTCATCCCTATGTCCTCGTAAAGGAATGCCCTGCATTCCACATAACTTAACGGTATCTCCTATTACCAACAAGATATGCTTGTTTCGATCGGACAATTCCCGGCGCTGTCTCTGTATAACATTATCTATCCTAGATCCAGGATCGGCGAATGTTTTCAAAAAGGCCTTTCCCTTCAACATTGCATCATGGTGACACCCAGACAGATCATGATTGGTTAGATGTCCATCTTTGCCTTTCGCCTTGCTGAATTTTCGAAATGGTGATTTAACCAACGTGACCATTAAACCTGGCTTAGCAAACTACACAATATTTACAGTACCCGCCACCCTGTGAATGTGAATACGCCAACCACGGGAATTCCTTCAACCACGAAGACTGGAAAGTTAGTGGAATTTGTTTGCCTTTCTTCGTTACGTGATATGTAACAAAGGCCGTCCCCTTGTACTCATTGGTCAAATATTTGTACTTTTCGGCATCAGTAACCGAATTTATGCCCTTCGGTTTCGAGGCAATGGTCCCAATATCGAGAGTATCACTGTATAATGTTTCCGGTTTGTCGGATGACACTTCCCCTGTTCCTGGTATTGAGTGACTTATCCCTGCACGATGGGTCACCGTTGGACGGGTTGTATTAGTACCCATATTACTGTTACTGTCGTGATAGCTGGCACCATCACCCCCATCGTCCGATGCGTCTTTGGGATCGACGTGTGTTGGCTGATCGTCATCGGATGACACTTCCCCCGTTCCTGGTGTTGAGTACCCATACTGGTACTGGAGTCATAGCTGCCACCATCACCCCCTTTCTATTCAAACTGTCGGCACCAGGGACTGTGGTTTGGTTCGATGTGTTACCTCTATCAACATCAGGAAATTGTTTTCGGTGTGGTGCATCACACGATCTACCAGTATCATTGACCGGAGCCTGGTCCGATGAAGTAACTCTGTCGGAATCAGCAGTCTGGACTGGTGCGTCAGCACTGACTGGGGATCTGGTGCTAATATCCTCGGACCGCAATGGAGACTGCGTGTTATCTGAGTTGGGATACAAGTAGAAAAAAATATTGTCATGCTCAGCGGCATAGTACTGGATGGGAATATATTATATACACCAACATACACATATATATATAAATATCTATTTAATCAATTTGTATATATTTAATTATTATATATATATAAATGTGTATATATATATGCTTAATATCATTATATTATACGAAACTTAAATAATTGGCAACAAATCAAGGATCGACTATTATACCAATCACCCAATTAATTCAAACTCAACCATAAAAACACATTTGGAAATGGCAGGATCACTGTACGTTACGTACATGCACAGCCAACTACGCCACTTATGTAATGTTGCTCTCCAATATGTCCCAGAACCATAGGTGGTGGTGCCGAGTTGGTATCAGTTGGACGTTTGTTTGCGCATATTTTGTTTAGGAGATAACCTTTCTTTGTGCTCTCCTCCAGGCTGGTCACGATGTGTATGTCCAATCCCAGCATTGTAGACATGCCCTGCACAGCGACTGCATCAGCCCAGGTTCCATTCTTTTTCATCTTATCCAGATAACCATTTGTACAAAAAACGTGCAATGGATCATCGTTATCCTAAAATGACGAAAATAGATAAAATATGGCATTATAATTCCAGTCTTCCTAAATGCACAATACATTATGAATGGGGTGTCCCCGGGTTCAAAATATAATTGTATATAATTATGTTGGATATCTCAATGTATTGGAACAATTTGTAAGGAATTGGGAGTGTTATTTCCGGCATTGTAAGCTGTGTTTTGGACTTTAGTATTATAAAAGTCATCGCCCTATGCCAAACAATATATCCTACCTACACCATTAGCTCAGATCACGCGAGGAACCTGCGCAGCAGTTATGAAAACATACTACATAAAACATATAATTTATTTATTTTATGTTAAAATATGTCTGTTAAACCACCAAATAAATTTATGAACAATATACTTATTATAACTTTAAGATTTGGGGGATTTTTTAAAAAATAGTTCAAATTTTATATACACATAGAAAGGTAAATATAACATTTTAAGAATATTTTTAATTATGAAGTATAGGCCTAGGCCTATAAGATACTAAAATAAGGTAAATTTAGAGTGGGTTATTGTTTGTTTGTTTATTAAATTTTGTCGTTTATGCACATTATTACGGAAAATATTTATATTGAATATACATTTACTGGTATATTATTAGTAGGCAGTACATATTATAATACACACATATATATATATATATTGTGCATAATGGGTAGGACCAGAAGAAGTATAATACTTTTCCAGTCTAGTCCCGTGATATATAGTGACAAAGTATGACATATTATATGTACATTTCGAAGAAATTGAAAAAGAAGGAAAGATCCGGGTGTAGGTGTTATTCCAGCACGTAGCTTTGTATATAATAGTGCTCAGTAACAGCGTCTCCAAGTGTGTGAAAATAACTGGACCAGAACTTGATTGCCGGGTTATTAAGTGGGAATAATGGTTGGATGACTGTCAGCCTTACGCAGAGGTTGAAAGGGAGGGCGCATGTATGGGTTGGGCTAGGCATACATACACATACTACTAGTACATAGAGGAATGTCAAACTTTGGGATCGAAAATGTTCTTGAAACAGACAATTGAAACTAAAATGGGCCGCATGATAGCCAAGGAAATTCAAAGTTAGCATAATGCATTATGCTTCATTGTAAATTGTTTTATGGATGCCATGAATAAACATGAAACTTGATTCACATGCGCACCACTGCACTGTTTCAAATCTAGAAGATTTTTTTTATATTCTTATATAATGCTCACCAAATTTTTCAAACTGTTCACGAGGTCAGCCCGAAGTTTCGTCCCACTTTTCGGCTGGAGACTCAATCGTTGGAGTTGATCCGATATGCAGTGAAAAAAACAGTTACCATCACTCGGCACATTACAACGGATATCCATTTTTAGCACTTTCATATTCCGTCTTAAGCGCTCAAAAAAGGACTGTCGTTGCCTCAGATAATGGGAGTGTTCTTTAGCAGAAATATCTTGTACCCTCTTCAAAGTGGATTCTGGAGAGGAAAGAATATAAAAAGAACCAAAGTTAAATTTGTAAAGACTGAATAATTATGTAGTCATCTATATACATATGATTACAAAACATGACCTATGCCTATGTGGCCATGTAATTGTGTTTATATATATATGACATATCTCTCCTCCCCTCTTTTTCACGCTCTCTAGACTCTACCTTGTGAATCACTAACAAGGGATGAGGAACAATACCCTAACTAACGACCGCTTCATTGGTCAAAAGCCCCACACCCTCCCTGTCCATAGCCATGACCCTCCAATCGCCATCCCCACCGGCACGCCTAAAATCCTAGGCTATTAACATATATAATATTACTTCCAATTAAACCGCTGACGGGAACTTCCCCTACCTATTCTCCCAGCTTTCACGTGCGACATCGCCAATTTTGAGAGCCGCTCCACATCCATCCGTACGGTTCCACGTGCACAGCCCACCTCATGCGCCCCCTTATCATCATCTCCGTAAGACGCATAGTCATGCCAATTATCATGTCTTAGCATAGCGCCCAACCTTCTCCTCTCCACCCGCTTAACCCCAGCGATCCTTCTCATCCAGTTATATTCACACGCTTGGGGACGCTGTTGCTGAGTAGGCCTACTATATAACTCACGGTTTCAAGCCCATGTATAATTATATAGTGGAATAACACGTGTACACAAATCTTTCCCTTTTAATCTCGTAGAAAATGTACCCATCTGTCATAACACCTCTACATTTATCCAGGCCATGGCCAGGTGATTGGATCCTTTTTCGCGCCTCCCCATCCGATCGCCCATCACCAGATATCAATTCACCCATTATGCAACACTACCCCTCTGCTTAATATCATTGCCTGTTAGTCTTAGTCCATGAGCTATTTAATACAACAAATACAATTGATATTACCAATTCATTCACATCGATATTCAACACTTACCTTCATTTTCATTACTGTTGTCTCTGGATCGCTTGGTGACAACAAAGTTGAGAAGTGTCTGGGAAGGTGTGGACCATTTCCTTTTTTTAGTATGCTTCCCCATGGTGCTGTAAATAATAACATAAACACATTACTTTTAATGCTTATAATAAGATATATATATATGGATAATTATGAACATCTTTATTACTTTGTGCATTAGGAATAAATTAATATAACCTACTATTTATAATAACTGACTGTATTTTGTTTATTTACCATTGTTTCAGTCCTGGAGGGTGGGGGATACACTCACGATGCCGAAGGCATCGTTGCAATCGCGTAGCGATTGCCAATTGGCGTGTGGTCAAGGGGCCCGCCTTAGGGCCCCTTGTGGGGGTGAAGGGGGCGAAGCCGCCCGGGGTGAAGAGGGCGAAGCCCCCTTGAAGCTTTGCGTTTTTAGTGCTTTAAAGCCGTCAAAACCTTACAATTTAAAGGGTTTGGCAGCTTCAAAATAACTAATAAGTTGTCACGTTCGGGCGCTAACTATGCTAAATTAAGATATTCCAAGTATAATAAATGTTGTAAACATGTATGACAAATGGTTTAATAATACATGAGCTTATTAATTATGTATTATCATCATGAGGGAGTTATAAGAACTTAGAACTACAGAAAAGGTAATCCGGCTTTTTAGTTCTGTTTGAATTCAGAAGAAATAAATAAATATAAATATAATCCATTCAAGTTAAACTATAATCCATTTATTAACACTTATACCTATATCCACAACATGCAGAGCTGAGCAAAATAATATATGACAAAGTAGTAGGCCTGTACATATTATACAATTTATATATATATATAATATATATATAGGCCTATATATATTTATGTATATACCTATTGGATCCCTAAGCTAGGGGTGAGGAAGACATATCATTATTAGTATTTGATAGGGTGAACGATTCTGATATTTCCCAACATTATAATCTGTTCCTTTGAAAAGACTCAACTATCTCATTTCAGTTTTTATTAATTAATTCATTATCCACCAAGGAGCTCCCTCGCCTAGAGAAAACGCTGAAATGGTTGTGGAATTTGGATTGTGGAATGCTGCCCTCATCTCTGAAAATATTTGCGCGAGAAGTGTGTAGTTTTCAACACGTGCATAAAAAACGCCTAACTGTCAGTGTAGGCTAAAATAGGCCATAACGTAGACCGTAAATTTACGGTGAATAAAGCGATCATATCTTACAACTGTAAATACGTATTTACTTAGAAATCTTTGAACGAAAACATATAATACATGTGATTAACAGACATAAATTGAAATATACGTGCAGGCCTTAATAATTACATAAAATAACTTAATGAATAATTCACGGCCGATAAATAGGCCTACGACCCTACTGAAAATGAAATGGTCGTAGTCGTACAACGTTACATATAACATATAACGTTAGGCTAAATTGCGCACTCTTGCATATCTGTAGTTGAAAATATGACACTAAATCACAGATTATAAGTAATAAAACATTTACATAGTGATATATTGGAACTTATTTTACTTACAAACTATTTGGCTTTCACCTAAGCTACATATAAACAAGAAAATCAACTAAATTATATAATATATTCGAATTATAGTGTCGTAACGTCGCTTAGCAAATAGAGGGCGTCGGGCCATCCAGGTAACGACCTCACGTCGTAAAAAATATATTTAATATAGGCCTAAGATAACGGATCAACTTTATTAACCCATTAGTAGACCTATGGGGGTAATTCAATCCTCGCATAAACACACACAAGTTCGTAGTCCTATAACATAACATAGGCCTAACATAAGAACATTAAATCAAAATTGTAGGCATATAGGCCTACAATTACAAAATACGAAAATTATAACCAAAATTGCAATTAGGCCTACAATAAATATCTAAATAGGAAAAACGTAACGAACTTACGGATTTTAAGTCGTTTCTTGACTCCTCGAGTCTCCTGCTCTTCCTC